>JAUCNO010000386.1:8210920-8223678 GCA_032353835.1 Enteromius viviparus | reverse complement strand
ACTATATCGTTTCGCGGAAGGATGAAAATGTTAATTTAAAACAAATACGCCAATAAAATGTTTAAAATTCATATTCATGTTCAGTTTTTTTGTGGCAAGTAGCCGTGTAATAAGCGGGATAATATAAAGGCAGCCGGTAGTTATCGCGAAATAAGCCTCTTCAGCGTGATACAAGACCCTCCGCTTCGTGTCAGGTCCTGATCACACTGTCGGGGATTATTTCTGCGATAACTAACGGCTGCCTGTACATTATCCCTTACATAAACACTGACCAACACATACATAGAGCACATCCAATATGATAAAAACATCCGTTTACCATTTTTGATGTATTCTCTGCATGTGTGTTGATCTCTCAGGTTTCATTAAAATATCTTAATTTATTTAGAAAATTAACAACTTTATGCAATAGGAACAACATGAAGGTGAGTTCATTACAATTTTCATCTTTGGGTGAACTGAGTAAGGACACAAACCTCTGCCTCTCTCTTGATGGTGTCCACTCTGCTGATGAGTTTGCAGTAAGCCTGAAAGAGCAGCAGGAGCTGGAAATGTAGCTTATACAGCCGTCGACACAACTCCAGCTCCTATAGAAATAAACAGAAAGAGAAAGAAAGAACATGACACCATCATACCTTCACATTTTTTAGTTTTAATCATCTGCAGTCAGCAGCAAAACAGCATAATCAGATGAACGGACGGCAAGATGAATGAACGAATAGAGGGATAGACGGATGGATGAACATCCTGGCTTTGAGACGGAGAGAAGGGTTAGCAAGGTTACACCCTGATCAATCATTTTGTAAGACGTGGACCATGTATGACCCTGTGCCTTATCAGAACGAAACCCTGAAAGAGTGATGTTTCTGGAAAAAGTCCGATCCGAATTGCTTGACCCGAAATATGTCAAGAGCGAGCAGAGGGGGCAGCATGCAAAGAATCTAAGCTATTTTTCTCTTCCGTCCTCCGCTCAGATGTCCATGGACACACTCCAATCACACACTGAATGCATAATGTGTGTCAAACTTTCTAGAAGCATTAAATACACTAATAACCCATTAGCAAATTAGCATTTAGGTGGAAAATCAACACTGTTAAGTATGCAGAACTCATTAATAATGAAGTTCATTAATGAAGCATGTAGTGATGATATGTGAATGATCAAGGAATTAGACACGTCTGTAGTGATGTTAAGAGATCAGATGTAGAGGTTGTTCTGAATTCTGATTGGTTGTATGAGAGAAGAACAGATCTGAATGTTCAGTGTGTGTGGCTGAAACGAAAAGGATTGTGTCAGGCTCTGAAATATGATAAACCACTTACTGCTAGCATTTCCATTTGCTAAGCAAGAAGGACAGCAGGTCAAAAAAAAAGAGGAAACACAGGACATGAGAGAAAGATAAAAAATTAGTGTGCTGATAATACCCCAAGACCACCGTAAGAGAGACAGAGAGAAATATTGCAGTCTATTGATAAATAACAATGACAAAATATTGCAGTCACATGCAATGCATTAAAGAAGAAGAAATGACAGTTTTCTGCACACATTTGTAACACTGCTAAATATAAGTAAAATAGATAGAAAAGGGAAATGAAAGAGTGAGAGAGGTTGAGATAAATGCAATTGCACCAAGGAAAAAATATCAACTGTGGCATCATAAAACTGCAAAAGGGCTAAACATCACAGACAAAATAAAGATGTTGCTTGCTGGGACAGCAGTGACTAGGATGAATATACGAGTAAGACATAAAAAGAGCATAAAGACCATTTAGTCACTACCGTAAGTGATGAGCTGACAAAGAAACAGACTTCAGTGTTTTTCAGAAATCATTGTAATATGTTGGTTTGGTGCCAATATTGAAAATATTGTACCTTAATATTTTTGTGGAGGCTGTGATACTAAAGTGTATAACTAAAGCACTGCATAATCTTTACTGTATCAACCAAACATTAACTTATTCTTATTAAAGATTCAAAAGTGACTCAGTCAAGTGCAGGGACAGAATAACATTAATAATGTTGACACAGCAGCAAGTCATTAGACTGCTTTTAGCCTGCTGTCCCTTTAAGACCAACCACCACAGACCCAACATACTGACACGCATCTTGTTTTTAGTACTAGTGCACTTTTGGAGAAAACCTACTGAATTGAGTGGATAAGAGATCTGCAGACAACACATTTAAACTGTGCAGAAATCTGTGGTGAGTTCAGGAGTATTGGTTCTGTGTGGGCCTGGTTGTAAGTTACAGACAAATAAGCTGCCCTTGAATCACCTCTGCTTGCATTCATACACTCTTCTTTATTTCTCAGAGGAATAGAGAACAAACAGAAACATACAGTGAGGTGAGTGCTATTTTTTTCTACCTGAGCTTGAGTGTTGGGTCGCTGGTTACTGTATTTATCACCAAAGGTCTTCCTGCAGTTATCCAACCACTGCAAGGGGAAGCAGAAGTGAGAAACCTTATTAACCAAAATGCAGAGAAGTGCAGGTGGAAATTTTTGATGCTGTGAATGTGAGCGAAGACAGATGAGGTTTGTGTGAGTGCGAAACAGAAATAGAGGGAGAGACGAATTGCGTATATGGTGGTGTGCATGAGGTAAATTTAATAAGAGTCTGCTACTTAGCAAATTAAAGAGGGTCTGTTTAAGCACAGAGGGGGTCGGCACATAATGCTCTAGACGCAGTGCCTGTGTCTCATCCAATTACTGTCCTCTAGTCATCCACTATCCCATCTGCCCCCTCTACTCCTGTCCACCCAGCTAAATGATTTAGGGTCTCCGTGAGGCTATTCTTAGTGACCGTGCATAGAGACAAATTGGCTGCTGTAGATTCTAGATGGGTGCTAACGGAAGCTAAAGCTGGCTAAATCAACTCACGTCCTTATATGATTTAGTAGCCAACAATAACTGCAAAGAGACGGCAAGGAGCATGATCCTGCACTGTCAGCTTATTCTCCTCTGCTGTCTCTCCTCCATTGAATAACCTTAACATCAGCCTTTAAGATGAAACATTACTAAATTTACTTTGCATGGGAAATTCCCAGATTGTTCAGGTCTACCAGAATTGGGTATAGTTGAAAAAATATGTTTTTTATATTTTTGTATTTTTTTTAAGCAACTTAAATTTGGGTTTGTTCCATACTCATAGATATCGCATGGCTTCGAAATTTTGGAAACATAGCATTATTGTACACTTGATATCTCACCTGTTCGGCTGCTTCTCTCTTGCTGTTGTATGTGTCCAGATGCTCTTGCAACTCCAACACACTGAACTTCAGAGTCTCCAAGAGCCCACAGGAGACCAGCTTAAACACACACAGTTTAACAGTTGACTAAATATACCGACATGTTATATTATTGCATACAATCAAATTGATACGGTCTATGCAAACAGACAACTAACTGTAATTTATAGGGTGTGAGGTGCAGAGGATGTGTACACTCACAGTTTCAGCATCCAGTAGGACTGTAGGGCACTGGGAGCAGGAGGTCATGACCTCAAGAGAGCTCAGGAACTGGTTTCCCATTCGCTGGAGCCCCTCACCAAGGAATCGTACCGAGGCATGGGTAATCGAATCAAATTTCCTCTGAATGTGCTAAAGAGACAGGAGACAAACTCAGTACTGCAGGCAACACCAAGCTACAAATCAAATTCGAGTCGTCAATGTCACATGATCCTTCAGAAATCATGCTAATACATAAAACATTTCTTAATATCATCAATTATGAATGTTTGTGCAAACCGTGGTACAATTACTTCAGCTTAAAGGAACAAAATTGATAACAGTATAAAGCCTTTAGTCAATTTCCTTGCTGAATAAAAGCATTCAAATAGATCTTACCAACACCAGATAGTGTATCTGAACGAAACCGTATATTAATACTCATGTAATGTGCAGGTACACTCAATTTTACCTGAAAGAGTCGTGAGAACACATGGAAGGTGTAAACAGCACAAGACCCATCCGAGTCTGACAACATCTGGTTGACATGGCAACGCCAGGCGTCCTCCTCATCGTCATAGGCTACGGGTTGAAATGCTGCCAAAATAGCCGAAAGAAAGGGCGATGGAGGTGGAGAGGCCTGGAGTTCAGGAAAGCCGTCTGCATCGCCCTCATCTTGACTGTAAACAGAGATGAAAAGAGCAAGATTCAGAGACATATAGAGACACGAGCACCAACACAAAGCGTTACATCATCCACAAAGGAAAAACGTAAACAGAGACATGCTGTTCTTTCTAGCAAGCTCTCCCTCCTCTCTCTCTCTCACTGCAGATGTCCTGGTGCTGCAGTGTTGTTACACTCCAAATCTACTGCAGAGGCACAGAAAAACAACATACACACACTCACAGGCCTGTAGGGCCGAAGAGCTTGATGAAGCAGACGGAATAGAAGAATCTGAGACCAGTGCTGCTGAAGCTTGTGGAGGACATTGAATTCATCTTCATCTTCACTAACAGCTTTTATCCTTCCCTTCACTGTCTTCCTGCTCGGATGCTTTTTTCGTCGCTCCCTCTCTAAGCTTTCCACCTCACGTGTCAGCCTAAATTCTCCCGCTGCGTTTGTGACGTTCTCTGTTTTTCCCTCTCACTCCCTCCACCCTTTGCTGCTGCGCCACACACGAGCGGTTCCCACACACGGCTACAGGCTCTCTTTCTGTTCAGTGAGTCTCGGCTGTAGAAAGTTGCCAGGAAGAGCAAAGAAAGGCCCACATCGCACAGTGCATGTGCAAAAATCTAATTAGAGCCCTTAGCTGAATCGCTGCCTATTATTTTTATTAATCGATCATGGGAGAGCCGGACACATCAGAGTATAGGGGATGATATAGAGCACTCCAGAGGGAGTGTGTGTGTGTGGGGATGTTTAAGAATGAATCAAGTGAATTTGTGGGGACACTTTCTGATGTGCTCGCATAAAGATGGCTGACCTTCAAGAGCAATGATGTTGCCAAGTATGAGATCACCATTCACAGCATTAATACAACTTACCCTCATGTTCACGGCAGAAGATGAGCAATATGTTGAATGGTATTAATGGTACAGTACAAAAAAAAAAGTCTAAAGATCCTAAATGAACAGTGATATTTCATTTACATTTTGTGATCACACTTGGAGGAAATGTCAGAAATGCATATGACTACAATGTATTTGCAGTGTTAATGCTAATCCGTAATGATCACAGAAAAAAAAAAATAGTGTTCATAATAAAGTTTGGAAAAGTCAAATGACAAATTTCATTTGATTTGATGTCAATAGAAAGTCTCTACTTTTAGGGTTTCAAATAAAGAATAAAATGTTAAAAATTGGTTGAAATCACGTTACATTGTCATTCAGCGTAACACAATATTTTTGTAATTCAATCAGCATGCTTATTCTGACTTTTACATATTTTTATTGTTTTCAATGACTTAAGAAACATCTAACTGACAAATAGGCAAAACCTAGAATAGTGGCAAAAAAAACAAGTAAAATTAATAAATAATTAATTCATTAATTGATTTTTGTTGTAAATATGCCTGACAAGACTGTTACACTGAATGACATTTAGTGGGTAAATCTGGGAAAGATGTGTGATACTTATTTTTGGCAGAGAAAATCAAAACCAAAATTGCAGAAACAACAATTTAAAGCAGTATTGCACTTTTATGGTTAAACACTTTTTTTGTCTTTGATCCGAATATAAAGCATGAGCACAGATGAATTTACACAGGTTTTCCTCACGCCACATACTGCTATGACATCATCTGCAGTTTACTTGAAAATCATGTCAAATTAACTTTTTGAAGTATAACCAAACATAACATATATTTTGTGTATTTATATCTTTGAAAACTTTAGGGCCAGGAATATTTTAATTAATACTTTAATACATTTTTATACATTTATCCAGAAAGAATTAATTAAATAAAATAAAAGAAAGCTTAACAAATTTAGCTTTGCCACCACAGGTACAAATTACATATTTAAACAAATTTTAAGAGCAAAGATGCAACAGAATTTCACCATTTTACTGTTTTCTTGTAGTTTTAGTCAACCAAATGTAGCCTTTGGAAACATAAATGGCTTTTCTTTAAAAAACAAATTTTTCCCAAAAAAGCATGCCATATGTGCGAGTGTCCTCCTGACCAAAAATTCCAGCCTCAACCCATTCGGAAGTACAGTACCAGTAATTACATAAAAACCTATATTACCACCAGAAAGAAACACCAATTTTAAAGAAATGTACTTTTGCATCATTTCATATGATGCACTTCATGTGAGCAGAGCTAGTTGTGCAACCAGGCATGTAAGTAATGCATGTACTTTGGTTAGGAAGCTGCCTTGAAGGTAGCGTCTATGTAGATAGTAGAAAACCAGGCCCTGTAGGATTTTAGAACCCGAGCCATGACTGACTCAACTTTCAACTGTACGAATGATTACTACAGAAATCACAGACCAACCTGCACATGCCGAAAAAATCCGCCTCTTCTTCCTCGCACCTATCATCTAGCTCTTTCAGAGCCAGTGTCACGTCCTCCTCACATACTGAATCGGGGGCTGAGTCCAGGACAAGGGGCAGAACAGTCTCCTCCTCACACATGGAGTCCAAGGTGGAGTCTATGATGGGGGCTGGCAGCACCGGCTCGTCATCAAAGAGGGATCCAGGTGGACTGTCCACAGCCGGTGGCGGAGGGGGCGCTGGGTCCAGGTCGTCGGTAGGGTCCTGGGAGTCAGGTAAGTCACAGAGCTCAGGGGGTTCTGAGGATAAAGGAGGAGCACTGCCAAACCCCGTATCATCACTGACACTGCTGCTCAATTCATCCGCTGCAGTTACACTGGCATCCTGCAATTGTGAACATAACAGCAAAGAGAAGTCAGGACTGGTGCAAAGAGGGCAACATGTATTTTAGGGGGACAATATTACCTCAGAGTGCTTTATACTGTAATAACAATAATCACAAAATCTGAATCTTTGAATTATGTAACATGTGCAGTACGACACTCCAGAACTGTTGCTGTAGAAACTGCATTTATTTTTACTGGAACAAAAAGGACAAGCCACTTTAAGGCTAGGTGGTGAACATTACACTTAGAGTGAACATCACCAAGGGACTCTTAAGCACCGGCACTCTCAAAATTGCCTTGCTATACACGTTCGGTGCTTCTATTATGAGAGGAAAAAAATCAATAACGGTACGGGGCTAATCTTTCACCATTGACTTACGATGCAAATGTGACCAGCTGGGGCATAAACCTGTGACATCAGAGGATCTATATTAAATTAACCACTGTATTTCCATTCATAACTCACATAAATGCACCGAGCTAAATAGCGTCTGACTATTAAATCAATCAGACTCATGGAGAAACATCTCACATGGATACTTACATAAGTCAATATTCATGTATTCTCGCTTATTTGTAGGTTTACATGTATGCTAGATATCACAGCATATATATTTTACATTAAATGAAGGAAATTAACTTAGGCTCTTAAAAAAAAAAGACATATTAGCCAAACTTATGCTGATAAACTGAAAATGCCAAATATTGCAGATATATCGGTCAATCAATACTTACAATTGATTAATTAAAGGTTCAAAATTTAGCCAATCAAAATAGCTGATAGTGTCACATGAGCCGAATGTCTGTAAATCTCGAGAGATCTTTGAGATGTATGATAATGTTATTATTAAGTTAAATTCTAGGACACAACAGGGATGATGGTAAAACATCTCTGGGAACAAACTGTTCCATCTCACACTCATGTTTTATTCAAACATACTTAAAGGAGACAACCAAGAAAAAAACTACAACATCTAATTGAACGAACTTGAGTTTCTTTTTTCTTCTTCTCCTCCTCCCCTGTCTATTTACTCTAATGCATTAACAGAAGAAGGGAGAGTGGCGTGGAGCCAAAGTAGAGGCGGTATTAGAGAAAGCTTTTAGGCGTTCTTGGCTGTGGTGGCCAAGCAGATGAGTAAGACTATGGATGGTTTTATCTGGACTCATTACGCTAAGAGCTGGAGAATGACAGGCGAGATGTCCTTGAGCTGATATTGAGGTATGACTGGACTGGACTCAACTGGTCTTGACTGGACTGAGTAGGTATTGATCAAAAGTTGTTCATTAACATCAACAGGAGGGTTTTTTTTTTGAGCTGGGGACATGCACAGTTTAATTTTGACTGAAAATCATCTGAACAGTATTGGTTGTGTGTATAAAGGTTGATCTGTGGGAACATCCTACAAAGATCACTTCTCAAATAGAACTGTGACATTTAAACAACAAACAAATAAACTGGGAAAGACATAAAAAATAAATAAAATCACATATCAGCAGTTAGTTAAGTTACAGTGTTAGTAACATGGCTGGCTAAAGCCTGTTAGCAGTCTTTAATATTCTCTCAGTCAGGCTGTGCCTTTGTTTTACTTGATAACTACTGCATGCTCTTTAAAAGGGCTAGTTCACCAAAAAATTGGTTTGCTGCTTATTCACCCCTATGTCATTCCAAAAGGCATGACACTAAAACACAAAATACACTTTGAAGAATTTTCACACTGTATTTTCCATATATTGAAAGCATAAAGTGACCAAGGGATGTCAGGCCTTAAAAAGAACACAAAAAAGCTCCATAAAACTGGTCCAAACCATTTATTATGCTATATTTAAAGTCTTCTGAAGTCTGTAGGAATGTAGCCGTTATTCATTGAAAGCCTTCTCTCTTCGCTGTACCTCTCACATACTCAAACTTGATGTCAATAACACAGAATGTTCATAATATAAAGCTATCACATTGTTTCAGAAGACTTGAAATGTAACGCAATAATAATAACATGGACTACTTTTGCTGGAACTGTCTGTGTAGTTCTGGAGCTTGACAGCATGTGGTGACTGCTTTCATTCTATGGGGAAAAAAATCTGCATGAATTTTCTTCAAAATTATTTGTGTTCCACCGGAAAAAAAACAACCCTCATGTTTGGGTATTCGGCCTTTCAAATCTCATAGTATGGTGGGTTTTCACTAATACTCACGATGAGGTTGCAGGTCCATGGATAGAAGTGAGTAGTCTTCGCCAGAGCCTAAAGCGTGTTAACGTCTGTGTTTTTCAACCTTTCTGGGACCAAATTTGAGGTAGTACTAGCACAGCAGGCCTGAGGTGTATGTTTATCTTTGATAATCTCTCCCCCAATCAAATATCAAGCAGGCAAGCAAGCCCCACCCTCATAGCAGTCAATAATTATTTAATGACAAGCATCCCATAAAGCAACACCCAGTGTGAGGAATAGAGAACTTGAGCCAATATTCTGGCAGAGGAAACAGATAGTGCCCAATGTAACAAAACACTTTCCGGAAACACTTTAGCAGCAAAGTCGGCATTTAAAGCTTGGCATTGACATTTTTGAACGATAATAAGGAAAATGATAGGAGAGAAAACAGCACCGGTTGACTCCACAAGACAAGCAAAAAGCAAATGGCTAAATAGCACCCGTGCACCACAATTTATTGAGACTCCTGATTGATCCCACCTCAGGCAGCTGGCTGCTATTGCTGTCAGAGTGGGCGGTCTCAAGGGCGGGACTGTCTGGGCGGGGCAGCAGTGGGGTGGGTGTGGCCTCTTCTGTCAGGACACTACTGGAGGACTCTTGTGACTGCTGGAGGGAGTCCGTGTGATTGGATATGGCGTCATCGGTCGCTGAATCACTATTAAGCTGTGCAAAAAAGAAAAATAAATCAGTATTTAGCAAGATAATGAAGCATAATGCATCTGCTGTAGAATTCTCTACCGTAAAGTGAGTGGTATGCTGCATGCACATATAACGGATCAATGAAAAATAGTTCAGTGCCTCTTAATATTTAACTCGTCTTTTATCATGACAACATGCGACATGCCAGAAAAATAGTGTGAGCCTGGCATGACTAAATAACTTTCAGTTTAATTTAAACAGTGTAGGAAGAAACAGACAAAAACAGGTAAAGGAAAATGACTTTCACTCAGCAGCGTTTAAACGGTTTTCTTAAGCTCTGCTTAGTAGCTCATGCCCCATAGCAAGCAGAAGGGTGAAAAAACAGAGGGTTGAAAGGGAAAAAAAAAAGAGTTTACATCTAAACATTCATGCAAATAAAAGCTATTTGAATCCATTTAAGTAATGAGAAGGCCCACAAGGAATGTGCTGTTTATGACTTTGCTTTTTTTATTGATTTTTGAGGGAAAAACATATGTGCTCAATTAATGTTTGAAATAAACTACATGGTTTGCAATCTGGATGAGTCAATGCTAGCTGCAGAAAATAATTGCACACAAAGCTTTAAGTAATTTGTAAGATGGGCACGGACTCTGATCAATTAATAAAGGTATAATCAAATTACACAAATAATAAACACACAAGACGTGTAAATAAATGAATGATTAATGTTTTAATTTAATGGAACTCTGCAGAGTTGTGTGTGTGTGTGCAGATTCTGTGTGGACCTCTAAACGAGATCATGCTGTCAAGGGTCGAAACAACTTTGGCAAAGTTAGTACAAGAATGCAAAACCACTACAATTGATTAAAGTTACTCTGGCTAATAAAAAAAGACAGAAAAAATGGGTCCCCATCACCATACTTACCCAAAACAAGTAATGCAACAAAATGGATAAGGGTCAAAAAAAAAAGGCTTAGAAGTACTAAAAAAAAAAAAGTTGGCTTGGCAGCAGGGAGAAGTGCAGAAGGCACTCGTCTAAAGACACTGGAAGTGTGAGTTATGCAGAAAGCAAGCGTCTAACCCCGCCTAGAAAGGCCGTGGCAGCGTCTAAGCCCAATTTGGCGCACAGACACACCATGCCGGTGCCCCCCTGTGTGGAGGGGGCCCAGAGGAGTGGGGACTTACGAGGTTGGAGCGGGTGAGAATCTGGCTAGCGCTCAGTACCTCCTCCTCAGATGACTCATCGGTGTCCTCCGGCTGGATGAGACTGGGTGTGCTGCCGGAGTACTGGCAGTCCTGCAGAGACGGGGTGTCACCTTTGTCAATGCTGTCCAGAGAGCGACGCCTCACACCCCAGTTGAAGTTGTCCATGCTCTCCCCCTGCAGGTGGAACAGTAGAAAGCCAATGAGAACAACGCACTTCACATTTTAACTGCAAGCTGTGTGTATTATAGAGAAAATAAAGGATTAAAGGAATAAAATTAATACACTATACAAATCACAACACAATATGCACAACCACAAAGCACACTGGGGTCGGTGAACAAGGAAAACAACACAACAATGACCAATTAATACTCTAAATCCTATATTCAAAATTGACATTCTATTTTAAATTAAACGTGTTCATTTGCAACATCCATGTACTTATGAAATTCATTGGCTACAAGCATAAAAATAAACCCCTCTTGTTTGACTAGCGGGAATTTAGAAGCTTTATATTTTCAAATAAACGATGAAGCCAATTCAATTATAGATCAAAACACAAACTTTTCCCTTAACACTGCTTAAAAATTACCTGAAGCTCCTGGATGCAAAAGAGGAAGAAAGATAACAAGAATGTTAGGGAGAGTTAAGACAGAGATAACGTGGAGGCACACAAACGGACACAGGTGATGTCAGAGAAATACAAACACACATAGACTCTCTCTTTGTTAAGGATGAAACACGAATCAGTTCTGAGATGCTTGCAAGAAAAGACTTTGAGGATAGTTTGTTTATCAAAATATGTGGCAACATGTCCAGAGAATCAGTGCTCACCTCTCCATCCTCCAACTCAACATCCAGGAAGTCAAAGTCCTTGAAGACACCAAACTGCTGTTCACTTCCTGCATCTTCTGCTTGCACTTCCTCCTCCCGTGTCACTTCCTCTACAGTGGGGATCAGACTGGTCTGTTGGTCACCTGCATCCAAATCCTCATTTGAAGAGAACACCACCTACAGAAAAGAGGTGTAATTAGCCATCTCTAAAACTATGCAACCTGATAATGTTATGAATACAAGTAAGGAAAACCTACAGAGGGGTTCTTAGGCATGCCAGACTCTGGACCGCACAGAGACAAGACATTCATCAGCTTCTCCCGTGTTCTTCTCTGAAGGCAGATAGCAACAAATATCACAATTAAAATAAATAAATATAGCTGCAAGCAGCAATTAACGGGGTTCGAGCATATGAAGGGTTTTAGGTTGTATAGGGCAACATGGATGTATGTCTGACACTAAAGCGCATTGAAAATGGACAATAGGCTCACAGACACACACAGACACAGAAATGAAATGGTTAAACTATTATATTAATACAAACAGAGAGACACACACACATACACAGGCAAACATTCAAACACATTGAGTTGCAAGGTGACATATTTGAAATAAATGATGTTATAATAGAGCTTTTATAATGTCCTCATCAGCAAACATGAAAAGGACTGATTTGCTTCTCAGTGAATAAATTAGTGGTCTTCCGCTGCCATCTAGTGGTTATAAATTGCATATTTCTTAGAAATAGCTCTGTTGAAGTGTTATAACTGTCATAGTCTCTTTTGTTAAAACTGTTTGATTGACAGCAATGGTTCTTGAGGCAAAGTTAATAAGAATGAGGAGACCAATCATGTGATATAAAATATTTGTGTGAATATATGAATATTTGAATAGGTTTTAAAGTCTGAGGTCATTGTCTATAGAAATACTGTGTTTTTAAAGAATTTTTAGCTGTTATAGCGCCACCTATGGTCCGATTTTCATGAAACTTTGTATAGTTTTTAAGAGTCATGTGAGACATGTTCATAGGATGTTTCGTAAAGTTTTGA
>JAUCNO010000386.1:8178533-8210820 GCA_032353835.1 Enteromius viviparus | reverse complement strand
AAGAAAAAAATTATATATATATATATATATATATATATATATATATTATATATATAATTATAGAAAATATATTTGGGTGTCTTCCCACCCTTTGGACTTGGTGCTGGAGCGGGGTCTGTACTCGTAGGACTCGTCTTCTGTCCCGCTCTGTCTTCTGTACCAGTCAAACAACGTCCGCAACAGCGAAGGCAAACAGTGTTCTGCTATGGAGCTCATAGAGCTTATTAACTGTAACACAGAAACACAGTAATACAGCTCAAAGACACACTCTTTATGCAGGTTAAACAGCATGAAATCAAATATTTAATAAGTTATCACATTCATGCATATGCTACCTTTTAATATGCATGTTATTTGGCAACTAGTTAAGAGACTGGAAAATAAAGCGTTAACCTTTTTTATCTTGTCAAATTGAATTTAAATGGAATTGAGAATCTGTTTTTACTCAGATGTGCGTCACAATGCGGAATGATAATAAATAATAAATCATACAAATAAACAATAATAAATGGCAGCGAGGTTGTTTTACATGATTCATCAGTGCAAGTTATTTCAAGTAATCCCTTTCAGTCAAAAATACAAACTTTTTCCACCTCTGAAATATTGGTTATTTGCAGCACAGACTTGAATTGGGAAAGCCATTTTATTTTGTCTGTAAAGCCTAATGAATAAAAAAACACTGTCAAGTTGATTGAAGAGAAAGATCTAAGCACAGAATACACAAATGGATGGAAATGGAAAGAAAAGGAAAGGGAAGCAAGACTTATGGCAGCACATTTGAGTGCAGTCAGGTATTGATCTGTCCTATTGTGGGGGCAGGATGGGTGTAGGATGATACGTCCAGTGGTTACTCAACCTTTCACTGCAGTAACCCAGCACCATGCATCTCTCTCACACACACACACACACACACACACACACACACAGAGATATGGCAGTAGAGTAGAAGAGTGTGTATGCTGATGAGTGAGTGAGGGATTGTATGGTTCACTACGGTGTGATTCAGCAGAGCAGAGCTCTCTGCAGTCACAACACGTCACTGACTAAACATGCAGTTCCTGAAAATCGGCACAGGCAAATCCAATAACCAAATCAGTGGGTGTGTGCTAGTGCTGTGAACAGAAAGACTAATGTGCAGAAAGAAAGTTGTACTTAAATAAATAAAAAGTAATGTTCAGAGGTACACTGGGATCCAAAAGTCTGAGATAATTACTAAAAATATTTTTTTATTCCATATATTATTAGTGCTGCTGTCAAATTAATATTCACATACAAAACAATTTGTTTGCATAATGTGTGTGTATATTATGCATGTACATAAAAGACACAGATATAGCATAAATTTAGAAAATATTTGTGTTTAGATTTATATTCATATAATGTATTATATGTCATTATATTATAACAAACAACTTATTTTGAATGCGATTAATTGTGATTAATTACTATTAGCATAACATATCTTAAGCAAAACTGTTTAAAATGTCATAATATTTACTTTACTTTGTTTTATGCAATCAAGCTGAATTAATATAAATGAACACATTTATATGTATTCATTAAGCAGCAGTGTTAACTACAACCTTTAAAAATTGTTTCCATTAAATTAAAAATAAAGCTAAAATCAAATCTAAAGACTATATAAAAAATGTAAGCTTAAATAAAATGACTGAAACTTAAAAGGAAAGCTGGATATCTAATTGTAAATACTGTAACAATATACTAGTACATAAATACTATAACAGTAACACAAGAGAAACAGTAAAACAGCACACTTAAGCACATGTGATCTTGGATGATCCCAAAAAGCATCTAGGGCTCAAACGGAAGAACATCTGACCCTCTGTACAAAGAGTCACATGCTCCCAAATTCACTCATTTCATTAGTGATCTATAATCTAGTATCTGAAAATACATCTTATTCAATTGACATAATAATGTTTATTCGTTACCAAAAATTATTCAAAGTTCCAGGACTTTGAAACAACAACAACAGCAGCAAATAAAAGTTCTGTTTATATCTAGGATCGTATCTGATTTTGATTCCCAGACTTTTAGACCCTGCTATATCTGCGGCCTGCATCAGGTGAGTGTGTGTGGAGCAGGATGATGTATGTGGTTAAGGAGAGTTATGTAACTGCTCTCCTGGCCCTCATGGCACTTGGCAGACACACTCCAACACCCTGAACTGATATATTCTCACACACACACACACACACACACACTCCCAGCAGCCTGTGCTGATCTACTGCTGCGGATGACACAGCGATTCTGCTCTTGGCAATGTCCACCCCCCCCCAAACTCTGTTCACTCCAAAGTATAGACACACACAGACACATATTGCTGTGATTTTCTGCATACAGAGCACATTCTCACTAGCTCATTCTTTCTCACAGGCACTGACTGGATCCCATTGCAGGATGATGTCTCATTTGCTTTGCATTTTGCTAAACAAAGCATTTTGCTGCTGCTCTGCTGTTAAAAGTTCTGCGCTAATCAGAAATGAGTGATGGAGAGTGAGAGAAAGAGAGGGCTGAAAAGCAAAGAGGATAGGAAAGAGATATGCTACGCACTTTTAAAATTATGATGAAACGAGTCACTTATACTAACCTGATCAAATTGTGCATCTTCTCCTCTTTGCAGTGAGCGGGAAAGGGGCTTCTCCTGAAGGCAAAAAGAAGCAAACACTGTGTAAATTAATAAATGACAGATGGATCATAAAAAACTGTTTAACCGGAAAAAGTGGGGATGTACTGATACTGAAATTACAATATGAAATCGTAATCTTACTGATAACAAGATTATATTATATAATTTCATTATAGATCATACAAGTTTGACAGTGATTTTTAATGCATTCTTTCCTATATAAATATACATTATGTATCCAGTACATTTGTACACCACTGAGAACTATTAAATATATACTCCGTTACAATTCATTTTCATCTGAATAAAAGCAGGTTTCTGAGAAATCAAATCTCTTTTCAGTCCAATTTCAGTTATTTTGTAGTTAACGCAGACTTTAAAATGGCTCAAGCACTCCTGGTTAATGGCACTTGAATGCTCTGTTATCTAGTTCCCATTTGAACAAACACATTACACTATGAGGGAGAAGTTCAAAGTCACAGAGCTGAACATCAGTGTTTTCTAAAGCAGCTCCTCTCTGCAGCCTCTTGATACAGTCATTACCAGTTTAAACTCTTGCTGAGTAAACTGAGAGAGAGCTCAATCTACCACTGAGTAAACACGCAAGGAAAGAGAGGAGGGAACACAGAGGAAGCGTTTAAGGACAAGCCTGGAGAGAGAGAGAACGTGTGTGTATTTCAGCACGAGGGGCTCTGAGAAGAATCCAACAGAACAGCATTCCAAGAATCCAAACCCCTGCTTCTGTTTCTGGGAATACATGGGGAAGTGTATGTGTGTGTGCTGTTCATGCACACAACTGCCTTTCTTTTTCATAAAATAAAGCACAACTACTGACCTTTCACCTCAATCCCTGAGGTTACAGTTATAAAGTTACATTTAACTGAATCATACCATCACCCTTCGCTACCTTTAAATGATCTGGGTTGTTAATATTTTTAAATTAAAACTATCCCATGCCCACCACGTTTGCATTTATTTGATTGCAAATGCAGTGAAATCTGTAACACTGCGAAATTTTAATACATTTAAAATGTAGAATTTATTGATATCCCTTGTTATCAATTTAATGCATCTTTCCTGAATAAAATAAAGCAAAAATATATTAATTTAAAAGCAATACAATATATTTATATTACCAGAACTCAAATATATTGATTCTGCATAAATGCTTTTCACTTGCTCTGATAACATTTTCAGTGGACCCATCACAATTTTTTGTTGTTGTTGCTAGAGATAAATATTTTTCACTAAATGTAACATTTTCTGTACTAATTTCTGAGCAGTACTCACCAGTGGTTCAGCCATGACCACCTCGATCTTCTTCTCAGCGAGTACAGCAAACTCAGCAAAGAGGCTCTTGATGACAAACTCCCCGGGCTTGAGCTCGGGGTCGATGGTGATGCTGGACATGGTGGCGGGGTGGATGCTACGCTTCTCCCAGCTGGCCAGGGCTGAGGGGGATGTTCCTCGCCTACTCACACTGCTGTTGCTTACAGGGACCGAGGCTGTCAAGAAAAAGAGACAGTTACATAGCGTTCCAAACATTTTCAATGAACAATAAAACGGTTAAAAGTGCTCAAGTGGAAATCAGCAGTGAAAAATCCGCAGACACAATGCAAATCTATTGCTATTAAAAGAAAAAAAAAGTGTTTCATTACAGGTTGAACGTCACAATCGTTGATGTGTCACAATCACAATATGATCAGATCAAGTTGCCGATAATTACTTTCTCAAAACAACAAGCATATAAACGTTGACAGAGAGATAAATTTGCAATGTTTTTTCACACTAAAACATACATAGTGTTATAATATACAGCTTTAATATTTTGGATAAACAAGTCAGCTTCCAGTCGAACATCTTATTACAACTACCACTGGAAGTCGCTATATGTTGGACCACTCAAAAAATTAAGATGTGACTATACATGACTGATGGCCAAAAACCAAAACACAAATACTCGTGTTGGGCTTTTGTTTTTTATGAAAACAGTCCATATACATGATTTTTTACTGAAAATATTTAATATTCTATCCTCTACCCTGAAAATCTTCAGCACTAATAATCTGATCAATACAGAGAACACGGTTATTTAATACACTTACTCATCAGCATTACGCATCTTTAAAGTAGTGGTTTTCATTGAAATGTAAATTTAATCAATTAAAAACAAACAAATAAAAAAAAGTTATATAAATTAAATAAAATTTAAACTAATAAATGTACAACACATTTAACTAAATAATAAAACTTATTGATTTAATGCTCAAAGCCCAAAGCATTCAAATGAACTGATAACTGCACTGGCACCCTGTTTTTCTTGAGCTCAGATAAAGACTGTATATGTGGATAAAGGTACAACTCACATTTGTCAACCTAGACATGAATGCAGAAAGACTGGAAAAACTGTGTGTGTGTGTGTGTCACATGTCATCTTCACTCAGGAAATCCCTGCCCTTGTCTCCCACAGGTTGCTAGAGAAACCACGATGAGGCGAGAGAAGTTCAAACAATAATAGGAGGATGAATAAAAAAAATCCATGTGAAATTTAATGAGTTTTTCAGAGGAGCAAGCAGGGTCACACCTAGCAACTCCTTCATCTCCCACAATAATAAAACAAAAACATGCTCAAACACACTCAGAGGATGAAAGAGAGGGACACACGCAAGACTCCATCCCCAGAGCTGTTTGCGTGTTTGTTTGTCTATGTACAAACACTCACTCTTTGTTTCCCGTTTAGCAACACCTCCCCATCCCCATGATGTCACACTGCCAGCTTTCATTGGCTGGTAGTGTAACAGAGTCCCCAGGCCCATGCCTGATTGGTCTGCGGGCCTGCTGACGGGCATTCTAACATTGTTCGTACTTTTCCACTCAGTGATGCAGAGAGGATGAGCAAAAGAAGAAAGGAAAAATCTTGCTCTCTGTTCATTCCTCCAGTGGATGTGCTGGATAATTTGTGACACACTGGGCTGCATTGCTGACCCCATAGCACACATTTGTGTCTCAGAGTGAGGCAGACGGTCACAAGGATAGGAGTCACAAACGAGCCGTTAATGCAGAGTCTGTTTGTTGTTCGCTAGGACATTCTGATACTCTGAGCTACACAAGACATGATTCCCTGAATGCATGTGAACTCACACAGCTGAGCACTGTGTGTTTTAGCACTCCCACTTCCTGCGGATGCTGTCAGAAACGCCATCGGACAAGATTACTAGCTGAAAGACTTTATGACATGTCTAGTCATTTTAAATTCATTCAATCCAATACTTAGGATGCGAATATGAACCAGTTAAATTGATTCACTAAAAGCAATCATTATATGAGCAACCATTCATTCAGATACCTTTTCATTTTTTCATTCTTCACAAAAATAAATTAACTAGTTAAGAGCAGTTTGCTCAAGTTCAATATAGCCAACTAAATATTTTGGATCAAGGCAAGTAATCAAGTAATTTTCCTTTTTAAACAGACACTCTCGAAACTACATTAGCATGTCTCTGGGAGTCATATATCTGCAGAATTTACCTAAACTCCTCAGGGAAACTAGTCCCATCCAAATAGGGGCTTTAATTGGGTAAGTGAGACGCAAACAGAGCCACACACATACACACGCACACACAAACAAATGCAATGATTTCCAGGAGAGAGTCATGTGGATGTGGTCTGTCCAACAGAGAGCAGGCCGATTACACACACAGAGATCACATAACCTCAATGACATCACCATCTACATTATACTCAGCTAGCTGAAGCTCGACACAGACAGAGGCAGTGTTGAAGAAACGCGTTACAGTAATAAACTACTTTTTGCTGTAACGCAGTAGTGTAAGGCATTACTAATCAAGTTTCTACTCGATTTTTACTCTGTACATGTTCATAATTATTCATGTGTGGTGTTACAGGTTTGTAAATGCATACTAAAGGACAGCTTCTACTATATACGTGTAGAGCGATTTAATTGATCTCGCTCTCGCTGGGACGTTGTCAAGTGTAGGCGTATTTAGCTTATACTCTTTCATCTAATAAAATAGTTCAGGTTTGTGTGTAACGGCAAAATAATATGTTATAAGCATATAACAATGTTTAAACGTTAAACCACCTCCAGTGGAAACTAAATGACAGACGCCGTTAATTTATTCAGAGTATTACATCATTCAGAACAGTAAATGGTCTACATTTATTTGGGTGCACTGACAATATCTTGAACACAAGCACTTCACAATGCTGATGCTGTGACAAGCTTTAGTCTATTGCGTGTATTTAAATGCAGAACTCTGCATTGACGGCACGCTCTCTGTAGAGTCACGTAATGCATTACAAATTTTTGAATCAGTAATTGTAATGTAAGGAATTACTTTTAAATAACAGTAACAGGTAATATTTAATGTATTACAGTTTGGAAGTAGCTCGCCTGATGCATTGCGCTGTACATATTTAACATGTATTCTTGTGATAATGTGGCCTTAAACCCGAAAACTCGAGGCACACAATATTCCTTTAAATACGTGCCTTCAAATGCCATTAAAGCAGATGTGTTATGATTCAGGTATTTAGCTAAAAGTAAATAAATAGTAAATAAACCCTACCCAACATGCTTAAGCTCAAAAACGTCTAGCCACCTTTTTAAGATCCCCAACCTTTTAATACAATTGTCACTTTTGCTGGCGATTGTGAAAGCAACCATTACGGTTCACTTCTTAACCGCAGTACAATGAAGGTCCACACAAAAACAGTATGTCTGAAAGAAAAAATAATAATTTTTCACTGCGAATAATTATATAATTATTTATAACCGCTCAAACTACTCGCTATTGGAAATTAATGACTTTCAGTACAGTACTGGGCTCCTTGCAGAAATGATAAAAATACAACATAAGAATGTTTTCTGACAATTTCCTTTTGAAAAAGAAAAAAAACCTTTCTCTGTAGTGGTATTGCACCTGCTTCATACATGATAGAGTTTAAAGGGGTTTTGTTTGTGTTCTTGAAAGAAGGAGAGATTAATCTGCTATGGTTCTAATAAAGTGTCAACATTATTTCTGCAGTGTCCCAACATGCCCAGATTCCACCGATCTCTCTGATTAAGTCTCTCTGCAGACCTACAGACAGTTTCAACAGAATTCATCTGCAGCTTTCTCACTTATGTAGTTCTTATTTGGAGATATTTATGTCAATTTTAAGACAAGTTATGTCTTTGGCCTGACTTCGAAGCAGAGACGGGCAATGGGAAGAGTGGAAGAGTCCACTGGTTCAGTTGGATGTCAACAGCTCTTGAAACTAGGTCTCGCTGGTCATTGTTTGAACGAAGAGGCCCAACGCACAGGAATTGGCATCAACACACAAGACTGGAGGGAGCGAAAGAGAGAGAGAGACTTACTGTTGCATGCCAACTCCAAGTGACATTTCTCCAATGGTGCAGGACGTTACTAGTTGATGGACTTAAGTCAACAGTGGCTGTCAAGTTAAATATGACGAACCCGGAAAACGGTGGACGTTAATGATAACAGAAAGCACAGCCACAGCAGTGAGCTTCAGAAAGTGCTAAAAAGTTGCATTTTTATGACATGCAGAATTGGTCTTTAACTGCAGCGCATGACTCCTGCTCACTGACACAGAGAAATAATCCACAAAGAACTTCATCTACATCCGGAAATGAATCCGCTGCATTTTAAAAAGCACTAGCTCACAAAGAGGACGTATGCCTCAAGAATCTGTGCGAGATGCAAAGTGGAAAACTGCCTAACTAGGGATAAAGTTAAATAAATCACACTACACTGAGAGCTGCATGGTATTACCAGATGCAAAACTTATTTCAGAGATCCAAAAATATATAAAAACCATTGCTCATAATACATGCAAAGTGGCAAAACCAAAAGTCTAAAATCTTAAGAATAAAATAGTTTGAATGTATGAATCCTTACATTTCATTTCAAAAACACAGAATAACAGACTCACAATTAAAAAAAAATACTAATAAAATAAAGGGTACAAAAACAAAGCATATTCCTAAAAAATACATTATGTGGATACATATTTGTGTGTATCAACTATGTATGCATGCATGATTACAATCCTACTCCTGTTTTTCTCCATTGGGATTGCTAATGTTTCCTTTCATTGATTGTACTCTTCACTGGATCTTTCATCATTATCCTACACACCACTTCCGTTGCTGTCAGACCCTCATCACATGAAACCCAAGACCTTCAAAGAGGACATCAGATGAAGCGAGGACAGAATAAGGTGGAGAACCTGGCGAGGAGCAGAAGACGATGACAGAGCCACACTGCAGAACACAAAGTCAGCAGTCGCACGCGCGCACACACACACACACACACACCTGTACTGTTCAGAAGTGGCTACAGACCACAGAGAGAGCGTGAATGGTGTTCGGAACATGTCAAGCGGTACAGCTCAAGATAAAAAACATCAAAACATGTTACTGACACTGTGAAATATTTGCTGAGCGGTCTTTCTGGTCAACACTTGCACTACGCAACCCATAACTCTAGCAACATTGACCAACATCAAGTCACACTAATCTGCGTCTATGCAGAGGAAAGGGTGTGTATGCGGCCTGCACTTTTTTAGGAACCATCATGTGCTATATACGCATTTTATCTTAATAAAGCAGATGTTGTATTTATCAGACTGTATTACTCACAGCTCCCACTCCAAGACTTCAGGAGAGACTTGATGCTGATCTCAAAGAACACAGAATCCTGCAGACTCAGCATGACGCCAGCAGAGGACTGTGGGTAAAAATAAGGCAAAAAAGAAGGTGTCTCCGGCCAGTCCCGCTGGCTCTGCGCTCCTAATGTCCGTCGCACTCACCCGCGCATCCCGTCTTGCCTGCAGGCAGGCAAAGTTTAGCCTCTGCCCAGGCTCGTGAAGAAGCGCATGCTGTCAAACGCACACTGACACACACGTGTGCTTGTCCACACACACACACACACTGAGATCAGCAGCAGGGCTCTGAGAGGCCCATAAAGATCCAACTGTGGAAGCACCTCAAGCAAGACGAATTGTGACAAGAGAATCAACAAAAACAAGACTATGTTGTTTCCTCAGACTGCTCGCTGCTCCGCTCCGTCCAGCCCGGAATGCCGCACGGGGGAAACTTTGGGAATGTGTAAGCGTCTGAGTGAACGAGGGAATGGTGAGGATGGACTCCCAGCAGAGAGTAGCAGCGCACCCCTTGCTCGCGTAACTCTTCCTGTCCACGATGGGTCCTAGAGCTCAGCAGATAAACGGCCGCTCTCATTCACTCCGTATGGTTTAACAGCACTGGCTCTCTCTCAGCCGTCTCCCTCTCTCTCTTTTGCTCTCGCTCTGTGAAGGGGGCATTTGTTTCAATGGCAGAATAGAAGGACGGGAGGCTGATGTCATCAGCATGCTGCTAGCCCGCTCTGGCATCACTCCAGCGCTTCAAATACATGTCATTATGACTACCGCCTTGCTCTTTCTCACTCTCCTCTCTTTCTCTCTCCTTTTCTTTGGAGGCTTGCGAGAAAGCACACTTCCTGTACCAACACTGATGTGTCACCATCAACTGCAGTAAAGTCGGAGAGGGAGGGACAAAGAGAGAGAGAGAGAGAGAGAGAGAGAGAGAGAGAGAATGGAATCTAGAGGAGGTGTGTGAGACAGTGGTGATGTAAGTATCATTGACTCAAACAGTACAGATGAAAAGCATATACGGAAGTTTACTAAAGGAAACAAACAGTCCCATGTCAATTACAATCCACCAAACACCAAAAACCATTAAAGTATTTGACTATTTACACAGCTCACTTTTCATTTTAAATAATTAGACAATCCAGTGCATATCATGGAAGCCAGCCTGCACTTTTAGGACATGGGTTTTTTGTCCTTAAACTAAATATATACATATTTATATTTAGTTGTGCAATTTTTTCAGGGAAATGCACGGTGACACATTACATGACCATTTCTCTTCGACCAAAGTTTTTTATTATTATTTCAAATGTCTAACAACAGCAAAATAACCAAAACCAACAATGACACTGGCCAAATAAAAAAATAAACCACATGCTCGCTTGCTCTCTCTGTCATAGCTTCGTTATTATCAATGGCTTATGCCTTCGTTACTAGGTCTAAAATGATGTTTTGGAATTAAGGTGTTGGATGAGATGCAGAGGAAATAATCCACAAGTAAAAAAAACAGACAAAAACCTTGAAAT
This sequence comes from Enteromius viviparus, assembly GCA_032353835.1. NCBI lineage: Eukaryota > Metazoa > Chordata > Actinopteri > Cypriniformes > Cyprinidae > Enteromius > Enteromius viviparus. The sequence goes on along the minus strand of JAUCNO010000386.1, from coordinate 8,199,966 downwards.
ACACAATTTGATTGATGGCTTGAGGTGTGGCAACCGTAGAAAAGGTGGAATAATTAACTAAAATATACACATATTTATATATACACATACACATATACACACATATACACACATATATATATATATATATATATATATATATATATATATATATATATATATATATAGAGAGAGAGTCACAGAACTAATAATAATTGCAAATTAAATAATTGAATAAATTGCTATTTTATTTTGATTAATCACATTGGCATCATTTGTTTATTTTTAATAACACACTTGGTTTAATCAATTATTAGCTTTTAATCAACTCACAAACCACGGTTTGGGAACCTTGCTTTAAAACATTCCTTCATTCACAAAATGACTGGGCAGCCGCTGTGAGTTTTATATCCAGACTACATTTCTACATTTGTTCCATTCCAAAGTGGAAACTGTTTGTCTAAAAATACAGAGATTTTCCCCTAGGTTCAAAACGTATACATTACGCAGGCGGGTGACTGTTTGGAAAAGTTGTACCCCTGCAATTTACACTGACGCACTGACATCCACACACACAGCTGGAGTGAGCGATGTTTGACCTATGAGGTAACCGATGCCCTGCTTGCAGGAGAGGGTGCGGCAGTCCGGGTCTATTAATTGAAGAAGAGCAGTATTGTGAGATCAGACAGAAGGAGCTGACTCACACCCTCTGCTGACATAAGATGTAAAACAAATAGATTAATCGAATCATACTTTTACAATAATATACCTGACTGCTTTGTTTTTTCACTGCTACGCAAGCTGGGAGAATTACTGGATTCTCACTACATACCTACTCAATGATTTTTATTGCCAGTAAAAATTATGCAGTACTATGAATATCACAAAGCTGTAATTACCTTTTTATATGGCCATTTTAGTCTCATTTAATGTTGATTACATCTCGAGCGCCTGTGTTAAGACAGATCATTTAACAGTCTCTCTTGATTTTAACATTACTAGCAAAAAAAATAAAAACTGTTTAGTTCAACTGGTTTTAAACAATCAATTTAAACAGAGTCAACAATTGTTTGGGATCAACTAAAAATATCTCCATGTTTCATATGTCAAATGTCTCATGCCTGCTTTTTTTATACTATTATTCAAATATCTATGTGGAAAATAAACACAAGCAAATACTGTTGTTTATTATATTATATTATATTATATTATATTATATATATATTTATGAAAATAAAAAAGGAAATACCCATTTAGGGCTGAGCTGTACTTTATTTGCAGCTTTGTTATTTTATCACTGCTTGAAATGTTTATTTGTTCTCATTTTATTACTGATGGTTCACCTGCCTTTAATAAATGTTTATTATTAGTTATGCTGCTACTTTTACTGTGGTATCAAAAACGTAGTATACATAGTGTCCTTTAAATGATACAAAAAAAAGTAATAAATAAATCTGATATGTGACTAAAAAAAAATAGACATTTATTATACATCTACAGGTATACAGAAGTACTAAAATAATGTGAAAATCTGTATTATTCCATCCTAACAACAAAAAAAAGTTTAGAATGACAGAAAACACATGATTTTATATATGTGTGTGTGTTTGGCTCATATGTATACACATTACACATATAAAGCCTCTATTTATTGTCCTTTATTTTTGATCTCTCTATCACAATTTACTTCAATTCGAGAATGGCTCCGTAAAGAATCAGGTCATCTATAAGCAGAAACTCTGCAACCAGCATTTCCCAGAGCTACTTCTATAAAGTGCCATACAGCGGTGGAAAAAAAAAAACAGCACGAAGAGAGACTGAAACTGATCCTACAGATATAGAGAAATACATCTTGCGCTTTGGGCAGAGTTTCAATCATGATCCAATTATGATACAGCTATACTGAGCTGTGCCATCCAATTGTGTAAAGGTAACGTAAGGTGGTTGGCGATACCCAGCTGAAAAAAATAACCATCCTCAATCTGCAAAGTCCTGTCACCTCTGATCACAAAGACATTAGACCATGACATCATCTGACCAGAGGCTCGAGACGAGATAAAAGAGTGCACACAAACAGATTCCACTGATACCACTCACAGTCTCTCATTCTCTCCCTCCCCCCACCTCTCTCTTTCTCTATATCCGTCTCCTTCACCCTCTCTCTCCATCACTTGACTGTCCCTCCCTGCTGGAGTTATGCAAAGCGAGAAGGCAGCATTGTAAACAAACTCTGGGTACAAAAGCCCGTATTGTGGAGACTACAGCACAGAGTTTCCACTCCCACACTCACACACACAAACATAAACACACGCACATGCAGAGACAAAACACATTATATGCAGTGACTAGGGGTGTGACGAGACACTTATCCCATGAGACGAGACACTGGGTTCACCAGAACGAGACAAGATTTTTAAACTTTCAAAATAAATCCTCAGTAATAAAATATATTGGGGATAAAATAGTACTCTATTCAACAAAAACATTCCAAAAATGTAGTTGTATTTTTGTAATCAACTTTTTAAAAATTTAACTATTTTAATTAATTCTATGCAGTAATAACACGGCAAAATATTGAAATTACACAAAAAGTATAAATAAATAAAACCAAATAACACAAATATCCTTTTAGAAACAGGGTACACGATTTTGCAAAAGTCGGGCTGAATACCAAAACAAACTTGTTTACCGCAAATGCCGCGCCGGCTTAAATGCCAAAGTACACTTTGGCCTTCTGCATTAAGTCATTTTCATCATCAGGGGGGCTCGCGGACATCCGCGCACCCTGTCCGCGTGCAGGCAATTTTTCAAGATCGCATCAAGTATGCGGGCGAGAAGAATGCTAAAAGAGTGACACTCAAGTAGGTGGCATTGTGCATGTATCGAGCTCATCCGCCTAATCCGCGACTAAGCATAATTTAAAAAAGCTGTGCGGGAGATGGAAGGGAACGCGGAAAGTGATGCACATCCTGGCCCTAAGTCTGTCTACACTGGACGCCATAAAGCGACCAAAGAAAACCATTAGGAATTTGTATCAGCACGTCATAAATAGAACGCGATATCAAGCAACTCGTGAGATCTCGTGCCACGAGACCTCGTCACGACCCTAGCAGTTGTGCTCATGTATACACCGAACAGAGCCACTCCAATTGCTGGCTGAGTGAGTTAAAAGATTCCATGTAATTAGTAAGAAAGCAAAAGACCACAAATACTTAAGAATTCTAGAAAGGTCAGTTCTCATATTTCTGTTTAGACACAATCTCCGAACCTTCAATCTCTGGTGCTGATAGTCAGGAAAAAACTGATCGGAATGTTACTTTTAAACACTTCCTGTGAAAGTGAGCTCACTGTTTATCTCATGCACTTATCTGAGAAGAGGTGTATGATGACAACATAATGCAACAAGAATGTGGCATGACTTAAGAAATAACTTCTTTCTAATAATATTATCTGTTTTTGTACCTCTGCATTAACAAAGCAGTGTATCTCGGCACTTCGGAGTAGGTTAGGTTTGCTAACTGGCTGCTCTCGCATGCACCACACCCAGTAAAATAAGTCAGTCCAGAATCACATGATGGCCAAAGACTGCCATCTCCCTCTCTTAAACACATATTTTAGGGTAAACAGTAAGATCCTGCTCAACACAGCAGGAATGCTGCTCTATTGTCAACAGGGTGCGACTGTCACCAACTACTAAAATACAGCAGAAACATGCTCAAATCCAACTCTACGCTTACTAGACCAGATTCTGAGCAAGAAATAAACGTACCAATTCAAACTGAACCCCAGGTTAGCAAACCAGATTCTGCTCTGAATCACATTCTGGTCCTGATCAAATTCCATTCAAGCTTTACAGTTACTAAATCTGATTCTAATCCATATCAGAAGCGCACAAATCAAACCACAGATTTACAGAATCTAAAGCAGATTATGATCCAGCAAGCCAAACCCAAACTCAAACTAATACTCTGATACGGATTCTGAACTCAAACCCTATCTTTTTTTAAAATGACCAAATCAGATTCTGAACTAAATCAAGCCTCGTTCAGACTGTCAGCCCAAATCTGATTTTGTTCAGACTATGTAAATATTTCAAAACGGATATGGGCTGACAGTCTGAATGGGACTTTAGATTCTGATCCAGAAAAACAAACAAACACCTGAAACATTACCTCATCCAGTATATAACGCCTGGACAGTATCTTATCCAGATACAAATCTAGCTCATAACATTTCTTATCATTCAAGTCTAATGCAGCAACCATATGCTAAGATAAAAGAGGAACTCTGTTCAGAAATCAGCTGCTGATGTTTCAGAAGAAGACAGACTGTAAGTGCTTTTAAACAGTGAGCAGGGCATACACTGACAGAAAGACGGTTCATGAAGGCCTTTCAATCCCATGAGGCCACAGTGAGAGTGCATTTCCTGTACTGTGCATTATTGCACCAAGTATTGGGAAAAGGAGAGCCAAAAAAGGAATAAGGTGGAAAGAGGGTGAATGATAGAGAAGGAAAGAAAAGAGAGGCACAAAGAGAAAGAGAGGCTGATCAATACAAACAGTAATTCTATCTGAGGTTGTACTATTTGCTGAAGTTTTTAACAGACAGAGCAAAGCAGGTTCCCTTGTGTGAAACTGCATCTCCCATAATGCAAAGTCCAGATAACAGCTGTGCAAAGAAGCTTTAGCACAAACTTGAACTTACTGCCCTCTAATAAACATCTGAGACAGTCCTTTTAAAAGGATCTTAAGTTTATTTTATTGGGGGTAAAAAGTCACCTGTAAAAAAAATAATGCTAATAAAAAAATGGTGTAATTACATGTTCAAGAATTGTAAGATGTCCATTTGAGTAACGCATGAATTTAATTTCAGTACTGTGTGGTACTCACCAGTGTTGGGTAAGTAGATAATTACTATTTAAATAATCAATACTTTATTTAAATGACTTTACTAATTACTATGAATTAGTCTGAAAAGTAATTTAGTTACTAAAAAAAAACTCCTGTAGTCTAAACCTTAAAGTATAGACAATAGAAATGAAAAGTTTAATTCTTTCAGTTTGAGTCAAACATGGAAAAGCCTTTTAGCTTTGAAACAACTATAATATGTAAACATTTTTATTTAAAAAATACCTTCTTTAGTAAACAGTTTAGTTCTGATCACAGTGCTGTTAAACAAACTGTAAGAAATGGCAGCAGATACGTTAACAAATCCGGTTTGGCCACAAAACAACTTTGTTTCCAGTTATGTTGGAGGTCAGGTGTTTATGAAATATCATGAATCAATTGGTGTTTAGGAGCCTGTGCCACACTGAATCAGCAGCAGTGCATACTAGAGACTGCAGGACACTGCACACCTTGCCAGGAACAAGCGCACCTGTCAGCACCAAAGCAACAAACACACACTCTGCAGTGAGAGACATTATTGCAAAGTGGTGAAACCCAGTGCGTTAGAGAAGGGGGTGGGGGACATCGGGCATACTAGCCTAACATTTCCACGGATCGCACCTCTGAGTCAGCAGAGACACTCACACACATCAGCACCAGATCTCTATAACACCCTCCATCCCAAAAACTGACAAAACACGGCTAAATACAGTACGCTGAGTCATATGAGAGAAGGAAAGAACAAACAAAGAAACCAACTAAACTAGAAAAGAGCACGAAAGGCGGAAGAAAAAACAATGAAAGGAGATAGCATGAATAAAGGCAGAACATGTGAAAAAGTAAAAGAAAAACAAGTGTGAGAGCAAACAGAAGGGACTGAAAGAACTAAGGTATGAATGAGTAAAAAAGTAAAACAAGAAAATAAAAAAAAGCCAAAATTAAGCAAGCTAATGAAAATGACACGAGTGAAAGAGGGTCAAAGGGAAAAGTATGAGAGCAAAAAGGGGCCGAAACAAAAGGACAACCAAAATAAAGAGGGTGAATGAACAGAACGAATTGAAAGAGAATGTGAACTAAAATGTAAAAATTAATATACAATAAGTGTAAAAAACGCCCACATAATCGCAATAACGTTTTTACGCTCGCATGAGGTGGTTTTTCAGGCAATTCGAAAATATTTTGCAAAACTGCAATGTAAACTCCGCATTTACGGGTCCTTTGACATACATAAAAACTCATGTGATCATTGCTTACTTTACTATTACATCCAAGAAACACGTATGTGTCTGCTCTCAAGTATTAGGGGCTTTTCCTGTCATTAATGCTTAGACTATTTATGCTGCATGTCTGCAGAGTGTTACAGCTCCGAAACGGCCACTGGAGCTGATCACGGCCACTCTAGTCAAAGCTTGCGTTACCAGTCACACTACAGCACATCCCAAAAGCTGCAACAAATTTAAAGGAATAGTTCACCCAAAAATCTTTCCAAACCAGTACAAGTTTCTATCTTACGTTAAACGTAACATATAACATTCTGTAGAATGCTGGTAATCAAACAGCTTTGACTGTTTGGCTCATCACAATGCTACAAAATGCCTTATTTTGTGTTCAACATGAGAAAGTAACCTAAACAGTTTTGGAACAAAATGAGGGTGAGTAAATGTGAACTATTCCTTTAAAGAAGGTGCACAAACAAAAGAGAGCAATAAAAAAAGGGGGGGGAATGAACAAACAATTAAATGGAAAGTAAAACATGAAAAAGAATGAGATAAAGAATAGAGAATGAAAGCAGCAATGAACTAACAAACAACTGCAAAGGAACAAATGAATAAAAGGGAGTGAAAGAAAACAAGCGAAAGGGAGTGCAAACCCGAAAGGAACGAAGGAGATAAATACAATGCATTCCTGATGAATTGTTTATTTTGTCAGCTTTGTCAACTATAGTGTTCGACTTTATGAACCGTTTGCAAGTGCGACCTGTTCTTAACTTGCGTTTCTGCTCATCCAGTCCTGATTATGAATCACATGCTGCATGACAGAAAACCCCACATGCACAAGCACTCATTTCTCCAAGATAAACTTCTACTGCTGTTTAATGAAGTGAAGTCTGATCACATGACTGCTGTACCAGAGAGAGAAAGAGACAGAGAGGGTGTGGCTGGAGCGCTACTGTGTCTGTTTGACTGTGATCACTGATTCCAGATCAGCGGCTCTGGAAACCAAAGCAGTAACACAATAAACAGAAGCACCATCAAAACATCAATAATATTAGCAAGAGCAGAGAACATCAGTTATGTAACGCAGCAGAGAGGGCAGGTCTATGTGACCGTGTCTGTAAAGCTGCCTTCCAGCTGAAGAAACAGGTTGAGCTGGGGATGGCCACTACCCTACCAAATAGAAAAATGTTCCTGCCAAACCACAGAAAAATAAATGGCAACACTGACTCATTCAATATCCATTCAAAAACAAATCAAAGCAATTAATGAGAATATGCCTCTTGAGCTTCAGGGTTCAACTACAGGCTAAAATCAAAGAGGTGGTTGATTATTTGTAAATCTATCGCTAGTTACTGCAAATTAAAATTGTCCAACAATTAAAACAATGAGATACATTTGAGAGTCACCCTTTATAAATACAATTAAAGCGGTTTGAGCAACAATAAAATCATGAATTCAACAACTACTTCATTATCAATAAACGAGATCAGAATCAGAAAACTTTATTGATCCCGAAGGAATTTACGTCAATCAATGCAGCATCACAGAAAGAGTGAATCATAATTAAAACAACAAACACTGTTAAACATCAGATTAAAGATTTACATAACCAAAATGAATGATTATATAGTACATTTAACTTACTGAAAGTGAACAGTTTTTTGTTTTTAAAATTGTTGTAAATTCCTTCAAATTTTCTACAATTACAGCAACTTTATATTTGTAACTTTTACATTTTAAACTACTTTTGCAGCGTTTATCAGTAAAACATTTATAATGTTACAAAATATTGATATTATTTTAAATAAATGCTGGTCTTTTAAACGTTCTAATCTTCGGCTTCCACAAAAATATTAGGCACTACTGGCTGATGAGACTTCAGGAATAAATTACTTTTGAAAATACATTAAAGCAGAAAACAGCTGTAATGATATTTAAGATTTTTACTGCATTTTGATCAAATAAATGCAGCCTTGGTGAGCAACAGAGACTGTTGAATAGTAGTGTATACACTACATTATTGCACATGTTTAAAGGGGAAAATGATACCTACTTGCAGTACATTAAAAAATATAGTTGAATAATAGTGACTGGTGTGGAGCATTTAAACACACTTGGGAACACGAGCATGTCCTGGCAGGCATATTAAAATCCAAATCCTCACCTGAACATTCAAGACTCATCAATTTGGGAAGAACGAGGTGTGGTTTGGTTGCAATGTAAACAACTGCAAACACATACACACTGACTGCTATCCATGTTATAACTTTATTAGCGCATACTTAGACAAGCTCAGGCTTCAACCTTCGAAGAATACAGGAAAAAAAAAACTTGGTCCAGTTTGAACTGGTGTTTTCCATCATATTTGAATGCGTGGTGGTCAATTTGCATTTTGAATGCAGAGTCACATGCAGTGATGCAACATCACACTCCCCACACTGTTTTCCTGTAACCAAGGAGCTGACATACCAAGAAGAGTGGTCGTAGTTGGATCAGCCGTGAATGACACACAAAGATCCTCATTTATCCCCATATGACCCTGTCAGGGATTTGCGCTTGTAAAGCTTCAATACATTTATGGACACAAACGCATTCATCTGCTTCCAGCGGCCATGTTATGAGTATGTCAACAAACACTGTACTGACTGATTAAATGCAGAACCGTATACATCTTAACAATCAGTCTCTTTTCACAAAACAAAGACTTAACCTTCACACAGGCATCAACTTTGTTTTCTTATTAGTACATCAGCCTAAAAATTAAAAAAATATTTGCAATTTCACTTCATAATCAGATTTCCAAATTAAAATGGACATGCGACAGGAAAGAATTAGGGTGTAACTTTATCCTTCGGGAACTGACTACATAAATGGATCATTAAAAGCAGTCTATATGTGATGCACAGTGGTTAGTGGGAAGAGTCTGGTGACAGATGCATTTGATGAAAGATTAGTCATTATTTCTTTTAAATAATATACACCAATAAATCATCCAGAACCAAACTGGGCACTGAGCAAACTGAGCATTGTATTTCTCCAGTTAGCAGTGCCTTGACATTTAAAATGGTCTACATACACTACAATTTTTATTATTATCAACTGATATTAGGCATTTTCCAAACTATCGGTATCGGCATTTATAATGACCGATAAATTAATATTTAAAAATATAAAATAAAAACAGACGAAAAACCTTTACTGGTAACTTTGATTTGGTTGTTGTTGTTATTATGTTTTTGTTCAAAGGACTTTAAAGTTTCATATCTAAAGTTTCTATTTTTATACATTTTATTTATAAGAACTTTACTATATTTTGATGTTCCTCTGTTCCGTTGTGACAATAATATTTTAGTGAATACTCAACTACAAATAACTATTCTTGTACTAAAAGTTGCCTCTGCTGGACTGGAGCTATTGAGGATTGACTGATTCAGAAACTACCTCATATACTGTTAGCAACTGATATTTTGCTGTTGTCTCCAGTCCTATTCAAAGATATATTTATGAAGCTTACCAAGTCTTTTAAAACTTGTAACTTTGATTTGGTTGTTGTTGTTTTTGTTCAAAAGGACTTTACATTTCATATCTTAAGTTTTATTTATTTTTATTTTTTTTAGAACTTTAAAACTTTGATATAGTTTGAGGTTCCTCTGTTCTGTTATGACAATAAAAGAAACAAGTTTCTTTTTAAAATGCATTATCATATTATGTTATTTAAAACTCATAAATAACTACAAATAACTAATCTTAGGGAAATCTGTTAATGTTTTGTTAATTTGTAATGTTTATGGAAAAAAATGTATTATTTTATATATATATATATATATATATAATATAGGCCGATATATCGGAATAACCAACAAATATTTGTATTGGTATAGGCCTACAAAATCCTTTATCAGTCAAGCTGTATTATCAACTGTCACTTTTAATCAATTTAATGTGTTCTTGTCAAAAAGTATATATTTTTTTGTTTACGCACTGCAAGCTAACATGAACTTACAATGAACAGTTGTATTGTTATAAACTAATGTTAACAAAAATGTATAAATACTGTAATAAATGTACTGTTCATTATTTGTTTAGGTTAGTTCATATATTCACTCATGCTAACAAATGACAAAGTGAAGTGTAAGTTGTGAAGTGTTACCACTATTATTAACTAATGTTAACAAACACAACTTGTAATTTTAATAATCCATTTGTAAATGCTGAAATTAGCATTAGGAAATAAATGCTGTACAACTATTGTTCATTATTTGTTCATGTTAACTAACGTTAACTAATGAACCTTACTGTAAAGTGTTATCATAATCTTTAACTTTGAATAGTAGCATAAGAGTCAAACCCCCCTCATATGGCCTCAACAGGTTCCTAGCTTAAGGTTAAAAACAGCGATGCTAACAATAACTCACATACATCATTGTAGTCATGTTTCATAACAATACCAACCTGGTTCAGTGCCAATAAACTCAGAGTGATGAGATTATTTCACTACTGCTCCCTTTCTGCATTTGTATTACACAAAACACCTTAAACTTCCTGGTTTTATAACTACTCTGGAAATTTGAATAATTCTCAGTAATGACCAACTTAAGACTTCGCAAACAGTTCGCTTACACAAAGCAGTTGCTTGTTCCCTCTTGTCTGCGATTTATCTTATATCACAGCAGAACTACAAAATGGTGCAAACACACACCTTGCGCACACACCTCCTAATCAAACAGTCCTCTCTCTGCAACACAGTTAAAATCATGTTTAAATATGCATCCCTTCATCTTTCCTGACGGTACCTTTGGCACGATGCCGTTGAAGACGGACAGCCGGTCGGCTAGTTAGTCCGGATCCATCTTGCTCCTCCTCATTGGACTGTGAAACCAGCCTCTTCATCCTCAGCAAGCGAGGGCCGGTCTCCCGTGGCCATACTCCCCCTGTGTCCGACGCCGGCAGCCCGCCGTCCCCGGAGATGACCGTGGGAACGAGGCTCTTGAGGAATTCCATGTTTGCACTGTGACACTTTCACTCCAGGCGCCTGTGCGGGCGCACAGTGACGGCCCTTCCACCCACCATCACCTCTGAGGAATCAGGCCGCCTGTGACCGGATGGACGACTGCAGTATGGTTCCTCCACCCAGGAAAACCACAGCTTGTCAAACTTGGACTGCACCACAGGTTCCTTTTTATCGTGTCAGTTAAAACTGGAAGTGTCTACACACAAAAACAAGCAGCCAGATGGAGTGGAGACTATCTCTGTCGACGGTAGATCCAAGATGAGGTACAACAGAGCACCTGTAGATCCAACCCTTGAGTTCTTCCACCTGCTCGTACTCCACATGCCACAGGCCAGCTGTGAGCACTTCACAACCTAAGCGCAACCTAAAGTTCACTAGAGCTTTCACACAGCCAGAGACCAACCTTACTACCTGTCTGTTCATGCAGGATGAACTGAACACTTTGATGTGATGATTTGACAACAGTAGGCGGAGTCTTTCAGCTCGAGTGCGTTATCTAGGCGGAGCCAGGACATGTCCAACGGGAGATAATGTACGCCTGGAAGAGCGTCCAATCAAAACACAGCTGTCACCAACTACGCCCAGACGTTCCTCCTTTCTGAAGGAAGGGAGGGAGGGAGACTCATCTGTCTGTGATGGCTAGGGAGTGCATTAACAAAAAGCGAGAAGGCGTGGCGTCTTTAGTGTGCTGCTGTGCTCTGATAAGTTTTATCATGTTTAAAACTAGAGCTTCTCTTCACATTTGCTTCTTACCCACACACACACACACACACACACAATTCTATCTATAACTTCCCTCACATATTTCCCTTCCACTGGATAAAAAAAGATTAAAAAATAAAAAATAAAAATACCTCAGGCATGCTGTCAAACAGTGGAAATATCTCACGCCCACACACACACACACTGATGGTTTCACTTCCAGTTTACAGCAGGGCAGTGGGTGAACTAGTTTATGTGGCATGTTTGATCTGCTTAGCTGCAGATATGTTTGGCAAACTTTACATCGGTAAAAACGCAAACACAAAAAGCCAATCTGGACAAATAAAAGGTATATGAGCACATATATACAGTGATACAAGAGAAATATATGAGTGTTCTAGCTGGCTGGGGAAATATAAGGAGCTGTGAGGTAATAAAAAACAAAAAAACTATGGAAATGTTTGTGTTGGGGAGCATTTGGCATATTGTGGGCCTTTTTGCTGACTCACTGTAACATATTCAAGTGAGCATGCTGCTTTAACTGACAATGGGCCTAATGATACTGACACTAACTTGCTGGATGAACCTCTATTCAATATAATAAACTGACCCTTTGAAAGAGCATGGAGTTATGGGTGACTCTTGGGGAAAAAAACAAACAGATTGACTAACATTTATAATTACAACCTTTTAAAAAATGGTATCTGATCTGTGAGAATGAGAATACCATTCTCTTCCTGCACACACATATCCACATTTAATATGCAACCACACACTTTTAAATTGGAAAGTATATGTATTTTGTAATTAGCTTGTAATAAACTGTACAAGTGTGTTTTAAAAGCTCTTCTGAAGAGAGAGTATTATAAGTGAAGGACAAGTTGGTCCTAGTTAAGAGCCACTCAAAACATAAAACTTCCATAGCGCCACCATGAGGGCACACGGGAGCTGCAAGGAGGAGGAAATGACCTCAACACCATACAGAAAGTTCTCTGTTCCAAAAGTGGCCTGGTATAACCTCATTCGTTCACAAGACTCATATCTCACATAGAGTGACAGAACAGAAAAGTGTGTGCAAATGATTCACAGGAAATGCACACACCCTTAAGCTCCGTGTGAACATGTCAGGCAGGCCATGTAATGTTTCAGTTCCTTAATGTGTGAGCAGACAAAACAAATGCACATAGATTGTTATTAAATAATCTCTTAATGTCTTTTTGTATTAGCGCTGTAACAGTGTTACCCATTTTTGGCATAAAGACCCTTTGATATCTAGCGCCCAACAAATTAAAAGTGTTGCATAAGATTTAAGTAGCATGAGAACGAGAAGAATAAGTTCAGACTTTGCCAACTTTTTCTCTCTCTGTGTGTGTGTGTGTGCCATTGTTCAAATCTCTTTACAAGTCTGCCCTCTTGGGGTGGTCAAAAGCAATGCTAGAAACCTTAGGACAAGGTAAAATAAATGTATGTGCATGTAAATCATTTTGTGTGAGAGAGAAGTAACTGGTGCTTATACTACTGTGCAATACTGTGGAAAGTTTTTCCCAATTAAATGTTTACTGTATTACTGGCACTTTTATCTTCTTTTAAAACAATTATTATTAATATGAAAAAATTTAGTAAAAAAAAACTTTTACTAAGGTAGAAATATGAGATGCTTTGAAATGAGATGACAAACAAAAGTCAAGGGAAATGTGTGCACAGAACATTTTATTGCACATTTATGCAAGTGATACAATAAAACATGTTTCAGAAAATACCTAATTTGGTCTGCTGAAAGCGGCACAGACTAGACAACAGGACACGAACTGAACAGATGATAACACATCCGCTCCTAGACAATGATGTGAAAGAAACTTTGAAATTTCTCTGGATAGTTACTAACTCACTTATTACTTCACAACACACCTCTGCCAAAGACACATAAACACAAAACATCTCATATCAGATGACAGTGCAACCCTTCAACCTTGGTGATGAAATGATACAAAGCAGAACCTTTGAACATGACATTGAACCACGCTCAAGGTCCTGTTTGCAAGAGAAACCATGTCAAAGGTTTTTGTGTGCATTAAAAACTTAAATAAAAACAGGTTCAGGCAAGCGGCCTACGTTTACAGTAATGATATAGTGAAGACTCAGTCCCAATATGATACAGGAGGAATGTAAGGGGTCGATGGGAACATTTGGACAGGGGCAGAGAGGACAACAGGGGACAGAAAGTCAGAGGGAGAGGATAAACTGATAAATGTGGGTCACCTATCAATAGATGATCTGAAGCCACCGCGTGATGGTGACCTTAATCTGATATCAAGAAAGCACTTCAGTGCACTGAAGCACAGTATAGAATGGCAACAAAGCTGAAAGCAAACGTCAGGGCTTGACGGTAAAAATACAGTCATATTTACTGCTGCTCGTCAGTATTCCCAGGTGAAATAAAGTGGTGGACAGATTTGACAGAATACGATAAATGATGCATGAATAATGACGACAAAAACATCCAAAGCGAGCTAGTAAAAAAAGCTGGGTAGTAACTGATTGACTAAATTTAATCTGGATTACATAATCAGATTACCATTTTAAAATACTCAGACTACAGTTACTTAATGGATTATGATTACATGTTATTTAGACAATAGCAATAATTTATTCATTATTTATTGATTCTCCCCAATTCGTCTTTTTCAGCTTTTAAATTTTCCTTTCTTTAATAGCTTCCCGCTTACATACACTTTGGTGGACACAGTTTGGTGGACTTTCACACATTAAACCACTAGTCAGACGACTACACATCATTTGATTCGATTTACAACAATCATTTCAAGTTTCAGAAGTGTTTGAACAAAGCATAAACTACTGATGAACAGACTAGTTTTATTTGAATTATCACTCTGCAGGTTAACCATGTCGTTTATAACCATGTCATGCTCGTTTGTGTTTCAAATACATTACAATGCCCAAACGATTTTGGCATTTGGTCCTCTTTCACCAAATATAAATACTTGAGGTATTTTAATAATTAAATATGTTGGTTATGGCCACATGACATGCAGGTAAACAAATAAAATATATATTTTTTTTATTCATTGTTTTATTTTGACTGAATTTAAAATGATCTCTTTGTGATATCTGTGATATAATAAGTTATTTAACTATGCATTGTTGAAAAATTCAACAGGAACAACTTTCCCAACATGTGAAATAACTTTTCTGCTGACGAAACTGCTCGCTTTAGTTTAACATTCAGTTTTTTTATGAACATCTTCATACCTTAAGAATAAAATCAAACCTTTTTTCAACATTTTTACCACTGAATATTTTATTTCCATCACAAACGGATCACATTTAAAAGTTAACACTGTTGGAAACACCATAATGTGAATCATTTACTCTGACTGTCTTTGGTTGTACACAAACAGAGTTCTTTAGAAAAATTATCCATCTTTGTAAGACTGGACCATCAAAGCTAACACAAAACAGGCATGCGATAACCTATACCACCCTAGTTGATCAATCAAATGTCTTCTGAAGTAAAACAAAAGCACCAATCTTTTCAAGCCATTAACTATAAAGCATGATGTAAGCCTGTTGTGAAACTTGCATGAGAAGTGACGGTCCTTTGTGCTTCCGCATCCCTTCTCATGCACAAGTTCTTCTAATGCACAAAGCGCTTACATCACACTTTACAACATGTTGACGCTGAGTGTGCCACAAACATCTTAAAAATTAAAGTAAAGCAAAAACATTGTGATTGCCCACTAGTGGTATAGGTCATTAATACCACATTCTCCATGTGAACGAAAGGCTCCAAATTATCTCATTGGCGCAAGATGACAATGGCCATACCCAAGATATTTTGGCTTCACTTTTGTACTGTGGAACCACCATTGTTCAGATATTTGTGTAAATTTGTTATTAAATTATCCAACTGAAAAACAGGCAGGATTGTGGCACCACAGCCGGGATCACTACAACCTCAACATTTGCATAACGTATACCCGCCCATGTCCTAGACCAGCCACCAGACGAATCATCAGACGTTCTGCAGGTATCGTAAAGAAACAAGCAAGACAATAACAAAGGTTGCAGATCATAAACATTATGAGATTTTTGTCCTTACTTAAACCACATACCACATAGATATCAGAGAAACATTTAAAATACTAAAATCAATCCATTCTATGGCAGCTTTAAATAATAAACCTGTGAGCGTGTTATAAGCTATATGACATAATAATCAGATATGACTTCACTAATGCAAGATGCATTGCTGTGGATGAGATTGTATCAACACACAATCTTCTTAATTAATTTACAAAATGTAGTGCTTATCTTATGATTTCTCTGACGTGAACTTGACTAAATTTGCATGAAATTAGCAGATATAAATTAGGCCCACTGATTCATCACGCAGAAATTGATTACTTTTCTAAAGAAAAAATAAATAAATAAATCATTTTTTTAAAAACTAGTTCACCATACATGTTCCACTGAAGAAAGGCATAAAGATCTGGGATGAAGGGGGTAAAATTATGAGATAAATTGTCATTTTTGAGTTAAGAATCCCTTTAAAGCACGCAACGGTGTCTAAAGCACTGGTTGCTCATGGGAGCGTCTCAGTGCACCCATGTGCATGTTCTGGCCCCTAAGGGTGGTTGCAGTCCAGCCGAGCATGATGGAAGGGGGAACAATAGAGAGAGAGGTAGGCCCCCAGATTCAAATCAGCACAGGAATGTCAGAGGGGAAGCAGTAGGAACAATGCTTAACACTGCTCTGGTCCAGAAACACAAAGACCCGCATGGGCAAAACAGGAAAACCAGCTTGCACAGTAAACTGAAGTCAAAACTGCTCCTGAATCAGCGCTTTAACACCGCTGAGTGTTGACACCGAGCATCTCTCTAGACACTGATTGGTTCGGGATCAGTTTTCAAGCAGCATGACGATGTGAATGATGCAGTAATCTACAAGCTACACCAGCGAGGCACCACATCAAGTCCTGCTATTGTACAAACACACATCTCTGCTCGCCATCTCTTTTCTTAGGAAACAGGTTTTTACGTGAAATGGTGTCGTTGCAGATTGTTCCTGATTCATGTTTCCTGTCTTGCACAGGATGCCGTTTTCAGCAGCCACAAAAATTTTATCTAATGAACCTTTCCGTTTGTGTTTTATTTACACCCCCCGTATGGTTCTTGTTCACTTGCTTCACGGGTCAGAATGTGAGAAAAACATAGGTCAGGGATCGACCTTGTTAGACCAGTACATCCCCTTAACCCAATAGGTGATTTAAGTTTCAACAGTGATGAGATTTCTCTCTAGTTTCTGTAGATCTGTCAGGGGCATCCATTAATGCATGCAACAAACAGAAATTTTTATAGCACTGACCTTTGATTACTTTGGACACGTACAGCAATATTATTTACATTTTAACATAAAACGGCACAAGTATTCAGCCAAATTTACTTATGCGATTTTGTTTGTTCAGACCAATGTGTATAAACTAGCAGACAAAAAAAACAGCAAATTTACAGTAGGTGGCGCTTAGCAAAAACCCCAAAAAATCCCATTTATACGGATACAAAAGTGCTGTACAACTTCCTGTTTCTGACACCTGCTTTAACATTTGCACTTTGTTTAAACAGCTATTTAGGTTTTTGTAATATCGATGGTATATTATTAAACCATATTAATAAAAGTACAGAGTACTGAGCTGGATTC
Organism: Enteromius viviparus; assembly: GCA_032353835.1. Taxonomy (NCBI): domain Eukaryota; kingdom Metazoa; phylum Chordata; class Actinopteri; order Cypriniformes; family Cyprinidae; genus Enteromius; species Enteromius viviparus. The sequence continues at coordinate 8,182,453 of JAUCNO010000386.1, read as the reverse complement.
TTCCTATTCACTGTCATATAGCAATACAGTCTGTTCATGAACACCCCTAAATCATAGTTTTAAGCAAATACTGAAGTCAGCAAAAGCAGTTGCATTAACTGCTGTTCATTCAAATTTTTTGTTCAAACACATTTTTGCACCAAATAATCATCTTGTAGTGCTGGGTGATTTAATCCCCGATTTATTCATGTGCATTTTGCCAGTAAAGCTGGTTCTTTGATTAGCTGTAAATTTCATCAGTTGTTTTAAAAATGAGCGGGAGTTGATACGCAGAGCTGTAGATCACTGACGAAATGTGCATGAATAAATCAACGATTAAATCAACCAGCCCCATCATCTTGTTATCAAAAGTTCTTTAGACTGGTTACTCGACAATTTGTCATTTATTAACTACTCTCGCCCAACTGCAATGACAGTCCCCTGGTGCCATGTTCTCAATGGTTAAACAGTAGAGCAGAATCTCATTAACTCCAGTCCATGGGTCATCGCTACCTGGGGGTCAAACCTGCAGACCTCCATGTGAAGGAACCTAAATCTCAACCTCCAGGCTGTGACCATCATCGCTCGAGCCTGTGAGGTGGTGACTCACATTTGACTAATGATGCCCGCAGAACCACTGATCTGTGACTACAGTCCTTTCATTATTTAGACTTCCCAAAGGAATTTTCTTCCTGTTCTCGCAACAGCGAGACCATCTGCACAGACTCTAATGATTGTCTTTTTGATGAAGCAATCGGTAAAGCAATATGATGTAACCGTCGTCCTGCAATTTTGACTTTACTCAACATGACAAAACCTCACAGCATGTAACCATCCACATATCCTGTTTCAAACGCTGCTGTTGAATCATGTACTTTGGCAGGAGTTGTGAGATATATCGATATGGATTCAGGACTAGTATTATTTATAGTTTTAGAATTAAAGAAACAGCTACCTGAAAATTAAGTTATTTAGTTTACAATCATGTCACTCCAAAGCTATATGTTTAGGGTTCACAAGCTCCTTAAAAGGCATATGATGCACACACAAGCTTATATTATTATGTATGGATGTTGATCACAGTAATAAAACTGTAAAGTAAAAAAAAAAAGTAAATAATTTATCCCAAAATGTTAAAACAAATCTCATGGGTTTGGAACAACATAAGACTAAGAAAATTATGACCATTATTTTTTTCTCCATGAACTGTTCCTTTCATGTGAAAGACAGGATTATTAGCAGGCCAAGTACATCAAATATACTGCCAGTAGACAAAAGCAGAGAAAAGGTGTGGGAAACATACCCGAGGGCCATAGAGCTTGGGGTGCTGGGAGGGAGGGTTGTGTCAATCTGAGTGACAGGCCAGTGAGGTCGGGTCACGTCAAATCTGAGGAAACAAAAAAGAACAAAGTCGCATGGGTTCATTAGGCAGCAAATGAGCAGGAAAATGATTCAACCCGCTTCAAGGGATCAGAAACAAATGTCAACATGAACCTGTACAACACCACAAGTACAGTACAGAAATCCTAGACATTTGAAAATCCAAGTTACACATCCACGCCTTTTCTTCTCGAACGCATAAAATGTGCGCTTAAGGGTGTAAACCAGGTCTGATGGAATCTGACTGAACCTGAGCCAGGATTGCAGGACTCTTCCTAGTAAGCTACAGATTACCTCCCGCCCTCCACCCATTCGTCCAAACGGTGCTTATATAAACTCAGTTGCACACTGTCCCCAACACACAAGTGCAGAAAGGTCCGGCAGAGCTAAAACAAAAACCACACATGCTGCCCAACACTTATTTATAGGAGTGTTAAGTGTTAGGCAGACTACCGGTGTCTCATTAGCTATAATTACTACTCAGGGCTCCTGCAGCGCTTAATGACACTGCGGCTCAATCACAGGGGCGGATAACTGCGCATATTTACACTGCACTTCTAAAGAGCCAAACACAGACCACACAACAAACCCAAGAGAAATAACTTGTGCTTTTCGCTCTGTCTGTCTTTTAAAGCCCATGCATTAATGAAACTAGCTCATGGAGAATCTCCACACTGAGACACATATACAGTAAATCCAGCATTTGATTAGTTGTTGTACTCCAACTCTAACAGTGTCAGCCAAAACACAACTAACATTTGCCCATAAACGATAAATCAGTACTAGTATATTGTGAATCACTACAAAAATGGCATAACTTTTTTTTAGCCAAGCTTAATCAGAATTATCGATTACTCTTATATTAGATCACTTCCTAATACAAATGATCAGAGAAGGTGGTTTGAAGTAGCAACTGTCAGCGAAATACAATGACAGACACACACACACACAACCAATCTTCCTCTTCTTAGGCCACACGCGAGATACGAATAGTTCATCTAACTTCCTGTTACACCAGAACAGCCACAAAAAAGAACTAGATACTCACCAAGCTTCACCTTAAAAACAGTTTCTTTCACACCTTCCTGTATATATATAATACACACACCCACAAGTACAAAACACTTCACGTCTGAGACCCCCAAATTTTCTCACACATTATTATTCATGTCTTTCACTTACAATTTTCTTTTAAGTCAGTGAGACACAGTCTTTATAAGTGATAAACCCAACGGAACACACAGACACAAAGAGCTACTTTCCCAGGACAAGGAGGGGCTTGTTTTCTTTGGCAAGGGCCAGAGCCTGAAGCCAAGCAGTAACAGAGGAAAGACAGTCTGTCCAGAGTCAAGTTAAACTAAAGAAAATAGCACACACACACACACAACAGAACAACAATGAAGGAACACCTAAAGAAAAAGAAGTGCACTCAGTTCACACGTTTTGACTACTTTTGGCCACTTAAAATATTGATTTAAATGCAAGACTTGGCTAACACACACAATGTATTAGTATATATATATATATATATATATATATATATATATACACACACACACACACGCATGGAAGGTGAAGCCTACATATCCTAAATGCAACTCTAAGCCCGTTCAGTTCCCTTTCTAAGACCACACTTTGATGACGCAGTGACGCATAGTCTGTTGGGTAGTAGTCTGCCATAAAACCACAATGGTTTGAAAGAACCAAACTTAAAACTGAAAGCAAAAACTTTGAGGACACACATATGGCAGCTACTGAAAGACTGCAAGTACTTCATTTGGGACAGGACACCAATTAAGCTAATCAATGTTTCATATTCACATACAAAAGGTAAAGAAGCAAAGTAACTACAAGGGTCTGAGAGAAGGCGAGATAGGGCCATGCAAATTCCAATGGTGACAGCGTGTGGTGGAATAGAGAGTCCCGCTGACTGATCTGGACAGCAGATCACTGCCTAGAGGGGAAATCTCTATGTCAAACTCCCGTCCATACACGCACAAGAATGGGGAAGAGCAGGGTTTGACAAAAAAAAAAACCAAAAAACCAGGTCTATCTGTTTCCAAAGGGGTGACAGATCAGGATGTGTTGATTAAGACACAGACTGACAAAGAGGTGTGACATCAGTGTGAGAACAGACAGCTAAATTATAGGCCTTTTTTTGTTGTTTTGGAAAGCAAAAAACTAGATTACTTTTAGCATTATTACCTCAACTATTTTTATTAAAAGGTGTTGTACGTGATTTTTTTGACTGCACTAAAGCATTAAAACGGCATAATACATTTGGAGATATTTAGAAAACATGCTAAGTTCAACATTAGGGTTGGGGCTATATATCCAAACGCGATGTTCATGTGCATCTCTTTATTTTGGGCTGTTTGATTTCACTTCCTGACAATTTACCCAATAATATTTTGCCAGTCTGGTTTGCCAGCAAACACAGTATATTGCAGCCATGTAAGCAATCCAGCAAAAAAACTGAGTCTTAAGGGGGTCGCACACCGGACGAGAAGCGCAGCGCCGCGTCTAGGACAGCTCGAAGTATCGCACACCAGACGCGCACA
>JAUCNO010000386.1:8164686-8178433 GCA_032353835.1 Enteromius viviparus | reverse complement strand
GGAGACACCGCTCAGCAGTATTTTGAAAGTGATTGCAGTACCAGTTTTGGCCATTTCTTACCTAATGCTCCTTTAATCTTTGTCCTAAAGAAAGATGAGGATGACAAACAATTAGCAAGAGAGAATATAAAGAGAGAAAGGAAAATGCCCCTTCTTAACGTGGTAACAGCCCTTGCTAGTTTCGCCTCGTAGAGAAAACACTCACAGAAGCGGTTTCTATTTGCAGACAGGCGATGTAGCAGTTCAGCAGTTTAAGAAAATGACACGTCTGAGACTGTGGGTCCGGTTCAGTTTGGTTGGTCTGATCTGGTCTGGGCTAAGTTCTGAAAGCCAGGGCCGGTGCGTGCCGCTAGCCACGGATGCGGTTTAGCATCATTAAGCGTTTTAGCCCGTCTGTGGTGTTACTACTCCCACACATTGGACACCAGCCTCCATGTCTGCGTGTATCTCTGAGAGGACTTATGCATCCGACAGCGCCTGACCGAGGTCAGCCTCCCACAGGCCGCAAATGACTCCCTGCAGCACTGGGCAGACGGGCCCGCCTAGGCCAGCGGCGCAGATCCACGCTTGTTTGTTTATAAGGAGGCAGCGGACTAAATCCCGCTCTGCGTAAGTGCCTATTTTTAGCGCTTTTAATCCTTCAATGGATTTGTAATGGCTCAGACTGCAGAGAAAAAAACAAAAAACAGGAATAACATAGAATGAGAAGGATGAAAAAGATGATGTCAAAGCATGTCAGAGGTTTTTATGTGATCTTTCATTATGTTCTGGGAAAAAAAAAGTAAAAAATTCCACCTGGAACCTGCATTTCCAGTATTTTCCAGAGTCACATTTACTGTAGGTTAATAACTGTGCCATATTTAGATTTATAGCCATACTATCCAACGTATAACTATTTCAGGGATGATTACTACATGGAGAGAGGACATGGTACATGGTAATCCACGCTGGTCAGGATTTTGTGTGCCATAAAGAGAAGAAAATAAGTCAGCATCTTCTCCGTCTGTGTGGAATCCCATCTGTCCCTTTGTGACTCTTACTCTGCAGATACACAAAGGCTGTGAAAGCTGGCTAATCTGCTCTCTTTATTAAACAGGGATGTGAATTCCCACACTAAACGTGGATCATGTTCAGGAATGAAATACGAATCCATTTCAACTCTCTGATGATACTGTGAAACATTTTATGTGGATGAAAACGCACTCGCTCATTATAAAATGTTTGCGAAACAAATAACGTCTTAAAGGGGCATTCAGTAACTTTGTACACTGTAAACTCATGCAAGACGAAGACTCATTTTGTTACAGGTCACATGACGACGTGAAAACTACATGTTTTATTCTTGTAGACCTGCTTTTAACTTAACATACAAATACAGCAACTATAGTGCTTAGCCTAAAATCGGTTTTAAAACAGCTATACTTATGTTTTAAAACATACACTTCTGTTCAATTTTTTTTTTAGTAAAATATAACTTGAAACTCTAAAAAAAATGGCTTACACAAAGATAAATAGAACTACTTGTTTTGAAAATTAAGCTTATAAATTATATAATATATATATATTAACATAAGACATTTTTTAAATTGTAATATTTACTAAATACTAGTGAATTTAACATAATGCACCCCCCTAGTGAGCTTAAACCTACTTTTTTCAAAAACATAAAACATCTTACAAACCTCAACCTTTATAGAAATATATCTATTTTAGCATTACATATCTATTTTACATTGAATTGATGTAATATCTGATATACATTTCTGACTTGCTAAATTTGATTAGAAAGCAATTTCTATATTGCACAGCCTTCCAACACGCCTAATAAAATGATTCCACGACTCCCAGCTCTCTCCCAGCATGTTAGTGTGGTCCTGCACAGCCGTATCTCCTCAGACAGACCTCTCGTGAACCCCCGACCATTGATTCCTTTCGTTGCATGTGTGCAGTTATATTCTATGTGATCGATGCCTTACATGTGCGACAATAGGAAATGACCACTAATGAGATGTATAATTAGTCAGGTGGCATACACAGCTCACCTAGATAAAGAGCTAACATATATATAGGGTTACAAGCGCTAGTCGAGACACTGAAATGAATGGCAACGCTACCTCTTTAAATAAGAATCACTGAAAATGGTGACAATGTGCGTCTATGTACAGATTCGGCTCAGTTTGAATAAGAGTGCTCAGTACAGACATACTTAGCTCTGAATGAATCATGCTGCGCCTCTCATACTGTAATCATTGAGGCTGATAAAAGCCTTTTCACAGCCCTCCACCTGCCAGCAAACTCGAGTGATGACTCACCAGGCATCCATCACCTCTCTGCAGAGTGACTCAGTTACAGCAAACTTGCAGGTCATTTAAGGGGAGCGCTGACGCACTGCCTGAAACACCTGTGTGTAACGCACACCCTTCCCCTTCTACCAGCCTCAACCACCGACCCAAAGTAACCCAGCAAACTTCACAACAACAAGTGAGTTTCCTGTTTACATTTACAAAAATTCAGAGCACATATTAGCAGCAACCCTGGCTGGAGGTGGCTATAGATTGCATAGCTATTAATGTAAAATTTGCCATTCAGTAGACCCAAATATTAAGCATGTACTTAAATCTGATAAGCCTAATAATCCTCCACTCACATATACTGTATATAATGATTGTTATTACAGTGACCTATGACAAAACAATCATTATAAATGTTTATACAACACTTAGTGCTTTTTCTCTGTATTAATGGTGGAGATTTGTCAAGTGAATATTTTTGCAGGGCAGGTTACATGCATTATTGCACCAGCAGGTGCTGGCAAGTTACTTTATGAGTAAGTCATTTTATTCAAATGATTTATAAATCACAGATTCATTTTGTCACAAATGAACTATTTTATGAGTCAGTGGAGAATATGTTAAATTAAATAAATTAATTCATTTCTTTGATGTCATTGATGAATTTATAAACCCACTCAAACTGCAGAGACCGTCAATGTATTAATTAAGACTACATTTTGAAACTTTTGTTATCTCTCAATCATGTTTCTCCCCTTACTAAAGATGTTTTTCAATTTTTTTTAAGTTTTGCATATTATTAAATGATGTAAACTAAATATTTTCCATAACTAATGCATGCATGTTTTTGTAAAACTATGTGAAAACTCATATCTAGATTATCCTAAAGGCTTAGTAAAGCACTAAAATATTATTTCTTTACAATCACGTATTCCAGAATTGTGTAGTGCTATGATAACATAAAACTATAGGAAACAATATTGTTAAAATTGTTCTGAATTAACAGTTAAAAACTTAAACTTGAGGGAAAATCTACCTTTAAATCAGTTGCTTAAATTGCTTAAAATATATTGTGATATTTTGATGTCAATGCAAGTTTTTTATAGGTGTCCAAACACTTACAAAATTCACAATTAAATAATAGTGTGGTGTCTGCACACTACACAAACACACATGCACACACACTTGAAATGAAAGGATGCACCTTTCAAACCCACATTCACAAAATTTGTGAATTTTCTGAACTTTGCACCAAAACCAAAGACGTTGCACCCGAGGGAAGAAGTCTAGGACAGGATGATAATCCTCTTTTCAACTTTATGTGGAGAAATCCCCTCTTCCTTACCTCTCGAGGCGGTGCTGTCCCCTTTAAGAGGGGAAAATGACAGGTTGAGGAGGGTAGATCGGGGCGAGAGACAAAATGAGGAAGGAGACCGTGCGAGTGAGGGGTCTAACAGATAATTGGGACCACAGCTCTCGTTCAAAGGGCCTCATAAACTCCACGCACACCCACCGACACAGTCGCTCGTAAACATGCTCAGGCTCGCATGGAAAAAGGCTGCCGAGGTTGCACATAGAAATAATGCCACATACGAACATGCACTCCCACGTGCAGAACACACATGCATACATGTGACACACACCAACCCGAGCAGACATGGTTGCAAAAAAAAAGCATGGGTATAATCTTCAAATGTTTTAATTGCCACATTGTTCCGATTCATAGATTCTTAACAACGAACATAATACACAAGAACGAAAGTCTCTCACCCTGAACATACACACGCACATAAATACACACTCACAGTACAAAACACAAAGAATGTTCTGAGATGTGTGTGCTACTTCCTCTGAGTCATAATTTTTCAGTGGGTGCCAGAGATGAGTCATAGAATGTTCCACAAGCCCAATAGTACAGACTCTGAAAACGCCTGAATGACTTCCAAACACACTATTCATATTCTGTCCACATTTAGGTAAACAAACCACATTTGCGCTGCTATTATTTACTGAATGAATAAACATTCATATGTTTATTCTTATAATGACATATTATAAGCGTCTCCTCCGGTGTAGCGTCACCTCAAGTAACCTTCATTTCACCGCCAATGCAGCAGTTATTGTTCTACACACGTGTCAAAACTGCGTCAAGAGTAAAGGTGAGCGGGGTAAGATGTGCCAGTGAACTCTGCATAATGTTTGCCGTGACATCATATGACATATTTATAAAAAACAGATCATACTGTAAAAAGTTTGGGCCGAGTAAGATATTTATTTGTTTTAAGTAAATGAAGGCTTTTATTGAGCAAGACTGCATTAAATTTATCAAGAGGAACAGTAAAGCATTTTTCACATAATTGCATTTTTAATTTATAATATATTTAAATGGAAATATCTGTTTTTTTTTACTTCATTATTTCTAATGAAATATGAAAAAATATTAAATAAGACCTTTCCAAAAGCATATTGACTCCAACGTGTACAGCTATAAAATTAATAAAGAAAAATAATCTACATTTTCTTCAAGCAAAAAGTAATTTTGTGTGAAAGCCAACTCACCTTACTTGGGAAAAAAACAAAAAAACATGTACTTTATGAATATATATATTACGTTATCAATGTATAAAATCATGCAAATATTGATTATGATGATAATAGCAAATAATAATTATTTAATTTAATTTAAATTTAAAATAGGTAAGAGGCTACTGCAAGCTTTTTGAAAGCTTTGCCTCAAAATTCAGGATCCAATTACACAATTATAGTCTAAATTTAAAAGGCGTTTTATAACAAATTTCAGGAGGAACACGTACAAACTATTGCCAGCTGCTGCCAATCTCCCTATTACCAATTACTCTATCAGAACTCCTTCTCTCCGCTTTAAATGCTGCTCACTTCCTCTCTCTAGTATCTTCGTTCTTTTACTCTCGCCGCCTTCCCCTTACCGCCACCATAGCAAGGGCCAGACCGGAGGAGAAGGCCAAAACATACCAGATTTCTCCTCGGTTTTCTCTATTCAGAACCCAGGCTGGGTCCGAGCACCATTCAACCCTCGCCTCCTAGGGGTAAATCTCCTTGGGCTTGGGGCCCTTCTTATTTGTGACCCTCTCTGTGAAAACATTTGTGATTTACTGTTTCTACATAAAACCATCCTGCATAAGGTACATAACATTCTGTGAAAATGTAACCTTTATATCTTTATTTTTGACTGAGTAAGGCTATGTCAAAGACTGATATCTTAAGTTAATTTAATGTTTGAAATCAAACTTTGATGCTCGTTACTTCATAGTTAGATTTTGAGACTTTCACAGAGAGGGTGACATCTTTATTTGAAACTAAACGATCCCATACTCACCAGTGATTCACATTATCACTTCATTTGTTGCCGTTCCTATGCTGTAGTTTTTTCTTGTATATCACTTCATAGAAATGACACAGCTATGGTAAAACTAAGCAAACCTGCACTCATCACATAGCATGAGCTCAACATTAGTGCTTTATTTTCCACCATCTGCTGTCTTTGAAATTCAATTCTGTTCGTGAAATTAATAGGCTTTACAAAAAAAATGTATTGTTAAATGAGTCTTGAATAAGGAGGCTTAGCAAACATGCATCACATCAAAGGAAGTTCAATTAGAGCGGGCCTCCCTTGCGTTACTTAAATATGGGAGTAAGTGATGAGCAGGGTGTGGCAGAGAGGGGTCCCGCTCATTATGAATTCAATCATTCTCCCGAGACGGCTCCAGTCATGAAAGCACTTTCCGAAAACGGCGAGGGGAGGGGAGCGCCCACATCATCGTATGGATTATTCAGACAGCTGTGCATAAATATGACCGGTCCGCCGACATCCTCACACTTACACAAGCATGTGATAATATACAACATGATCTCATTTGGCTTTGTTGAAGCCGGACGCAGAGGATAGCCTTCTGTGAACAGACTGTGATCACAATGGCTGATGTCTGGCTCTCTCTCATGACTGTGTGTATGTTGATGGTGCCAATGTGAAACCCTGGTCTGTTTCATGAGACAAAGACAAATAAAAAGTGTCTAAATTTTTTAAAGGTTTAAAATATACTCTATATATGCTGATTTTACACCAACAGTTAACAAACACAACTTGTGATTTTAACAATGCATTAGTAAATTAACATTAATTAAGATTAATAAACGCTGTGGAAGTACGGATTAATCTTAGTTCATGTTAATTAATGTGAACCAATGCAGCTTATTGTAAAGCGTCACCAAAAGCAATCTTACTGACCGCAAACTTTTGAACAGTACTTTAAATAACGTAATATATCATTTTGCTTGCCAGGAGTGATTCAAGAAAGCACCAACATGCTGCTCACATGCTGATAATGCTGCGAGAGTAAATCAAGATCTACCACTTTTGTCCCCGACAAAGACACCCCTGCGTCAGGAGGATTTGCCTATGGGTACGACTACAGTTTCTCAGCAGAGGTTGAGCCACTCGACTCCCGGAGAAGGCAAAAGAAAGGATTAGCATTTGAAGCCCCGCGACACAAAGCGTGGGTTCCCAGCTCGTGAAACGAGAGAGTGCCTCTTCCTTCACATTATTGTAACCATGTGAGCCTCAAAGGAATTAGAGCCATTTATCAAACCTCCAGAGCCAATACCCATGCGCCGACGTTTGAAGTGCGGTCAACTTTGCCAGGCTATTCAATTGTCGCAGGTCCACCGAGCCTCAAAAAAATAGTAATATAGAGAATGTGAAAGAGGTCTTTTGTACAGAAATAACGTTAACCGTGTTTGCAGCCAAAGTATGTCTGTTTCAAAGCATTTCGGGCAGACTGAGACTTTATGCATTCCTGAAATAGTCCAAACTAAACATGCAGGATAAAGATATCTTGAGGATCTTGTGTGGTGAAGGTACAGGTGCTGTTTTGAGCATTAAGAAGTGGTAATCTCTACTGATGGAGAGGGATTATTCAGACTCAGTCTGATTTATTGCTTGCTTTATTGGGTTAGCTTGAAGAGCAAGATGCCATCAGCGGCTTCCAGCAAGCTCTATTCTTGCAGTGATAAATATTGATTTACAGTCACAACACTTATGAGACTTTATGCTGCACTGTCACTAAAAGGTGCTGTGCATCTTCTTCTGATGTCCGAAGGAAGGAGGCTGTCAATAAACCCATAGAGAGCAACGATAAATTCACCTCATATACAACGACTAGGGGAGGCAGAAGTCAAAATGTTTATTTTATGATTCAATAAATTGCCACACAAAAGCCTCGCGACAATTAATCAACGTCCAAAAGCTCTGAGATCATGATTGTTACTGTGATCAAAAATGCTGAACCCTCCTTTATGTGTCATCTTCAACTGCTTGAAGGCCAGAGATGGATCTAGCGCAGTTATGATAGCAAAAGTAGTAGTCAATATCAATGAAACTTCATGATTTTTGATATCAATTTCAATACCACAACTAAAACTAATATGCTACCGAGCATGCTTTTTAGTTGTATTTTATAAATATGTTAAATTATAGCATCTCTTCATGCCTTTTCCAATTTTTTTTGTCTCTAAGAAGTCTTACTAAATAAGCAGATAATGTTTTTACTTTTATTTAAAGATCTTGTTGGAATAAAATATTATTAAAAAAAGCACAGTGTGTTTATCTACTTCCTCTGCATCAGAGGTTTCTATTTACTATTTAAGCACTTACTATTTTTGCAGTAATGAGCATTCTAACCAATCACAGATGAGTACATATTTGTAATGGCCAATCAGAGGTGTTTAATTAAATCAGCCATACTGAAAAAAAAAATACTTTATAGATTTATAAGGTAAGTGGTCGCAATTAGCTACATTTAAATAAACAAATTTAGTTGACTAAAAATTGAAACATAGCTAAAATAAATAGTTTGCAGCCACTTACCTTACAAAAAATTGTATCTATTTTTTCAGTGCTGGAAAAAATGAGTTCAAATACATATCAGGGTACCAGTTTTGCATAAGTTATGAAAATAAGAGATCCATTATGCAGTGTAGACAGCTCCACTGATTATCAAATCTCTATTTTGTTCATTTAAGCATACAAACTAATAACCAATATCTGGCTCATTATAAAATTGTATACAGTTAAAAATAAGGCACTAAAAGTTTAATTACTCATTTTAAATGCTACAATATCCAGGTAAATAAATCGTTTTTTCCCCCTATCGTACACTGATTATTTACATAATAGGCACCAGCAAGTCAAATGAGCTGCATATGTATCTTATTTTTTGCATTGAGTTGAGTTAGTCCCAAGGTACTTTTGACATCTCTAGGTGAGGCTGTAGAAGAGAAGGTGAACAAGTGGACATTTAGCAAGTGTGCAGTCTCTTAGACAATGCAGAGAGTCACTGAGAGCCTGCGAGTCCCATCAATGGCTGTCAGTGTCACATGGGTCTCTCAGTGTCTGAACATAGGGGGGATGGAGGAAGGTGCTGGAAACACAATAGAGCACCAAGATCTCAGCGCCTGATTTTGATGTCATAGCTCTCATCTCCACATTATCCCTTCTATTGATGAGTCTGATCTCAGCCTGAGGGGGGAAGTGTAGTAATCGTGTGGTCTATCTCTTTCTCTCTTTCGCCTTACATCACCAGAACTTGCCTTGCTGACCCTGACATTAAGCATTCCATTAATAACAGCACAGATTCAACCACTCATGCAAATATAATGCAAGCAGAGTGCAGAAAACGGTAAGGGCACAACATATGAAAATCTAAAAGTGGCTGAAGCAGCTACGCCATTGCTATTAAAATGTGTATAAAAGCATGAAATAGTTTCTAAAAATATTAAAGACTGCTGATGAAATAGCTAAAAATATGATGATATTACACTAGATGTGAGATAGATAGATAGATAGATAGATAGATAGATAGATAGATAGATAGATAGATAGATAGATAGATAGATAGATAGATAGTGAAAAAGGTTATTGACTCATTTATATATTTTAAATATTTATATATTTTAAAATGCACAAACGTTTCTGCTGATGGACAATTTTTGCAAAGACACTGCTATATCATTTATTTGCAACTGAACATTTTTGTAAGATTATAAATTATTTTACTGTCACTTTTGATCATGCACCCTTGCACATTAAAGTGTCTTCTTTAAAATAAATTAATCAATCAATCAATCATACTGACCCAAAACATTTTTTTACCAAATAAAAAATATTTACTAAATAAAAACTGAATGTACTAATATTGTAATGTGTACTTTTTTACAAAAATATTTTATGAAAATATATATATATAAATAAATAAAACTGAAGGAATATACGAACTTTAAGCGGTATAAAAAAGATCTTGATACTCACAGTGTTGCTTAACTTCACATCAAGAGCAAAAATCATCACTAATACTTCAATTCAAAGTACATCATCCCGTCCTAATATGAATACAGTAGAAAACGTTTATCTCCTCGAGTGTATTGAAAAAATGACTCAGAATCTAAGACATCAAAATGCACTGTAGGCCTCCATGATGGAAACTTTGAGCCACCCACTTTAACATTTAATGAAATTTAAAAAAAAAAAAAAAAAGGAATCAAAGAAACGTAGGCTGGGTCTCTCCCTCAGTATTTCCATGAAGAGATGCAAGAAATGTTGTCCTTTTTGTATCACCAACATTATCATCATCATCATCATAGCCAGTGAACATTTATCAGCAGAACATGTTGGGATTCTGATAAAACAAGAGTAATTTTGATCCTTTTTGTGGTTTAAAGAGTGTATTGATGACTGATGTTTTTTTGCTGCCTCTCTTGTCCATTAGAGAGCCAATAAACACAGACATGACTGGAAGTTCTCAGTGAGTGGCTTTCCCGCTACAGGATTATTTTCCACAAACTATAATACGATTAAGATAATAATACGCAACAAAATAAAGGATGATCGCCAAAGAGGAAACAGTTTCATTGTCATGACATCATCCGAGCCCGAGGCTAGCATCTCCACCTTTCTCCATCTATCCTTGCTCTTCCTACTCCTTCATTCATCTCCAGCTCCTCTTTTGTGTAATGAAAGGTGTACGACATGCCTAATTGGTCTTCGGCCATCTGGTAGGACACACTATCTGCGTTTCTAAAAATATCTCCGTGTGCACGTTGACTCATGTGCACGGGAGCCCCAAAAACAGTAGAAGGGAAGGATTTCGTCAAGTATTGATAACGGAAAAAGACAGATAAGATGCATATCCGCGGCGACCTGAGAGGGATGAGAATGCTCCCACATGCACTTCTGACATCACCAGAAACTCGAGGAGGTCTGGAAGAGGAATGGATTTATGCTTTTGCACGCCTCACTCAAAAGGCCAACACATCATGTTACCTTCTCACGGACTTCAGTTACCCATCAAAACACTGTCTCTCAATGGACTGACCTCATCTTTCTACAGGGGGCTAATGGATGGAAATGGAGTGAAATTACAGTGCTGTTTTATGGCTTACGATAAACGGTCTATGTCTATCGTGTTATTTTTATCAGAAAAAAAAAAGATTAATGTAGAAGCTTCTTCTTTTAGGCACTAGGGATGCACAGTATCAAAACTGATAACCAATAAATGGCTCACAGTTCAAATTATGGAATATTTTACACAAAAAAAAAAAAAAAAAAAAAAAAAAAAAATTATTAACTTAAAATGTCATTTAGGATCCACAACATTAAAATGTCCAGCATGAAAAACAGACATTTTGAAATGTGCAAAAAAATTATCTTATTATTAATGTTTCCACTATTATTATTTTATTAGCAGTATTTTCATTAACTTTAAGTATTAGATGTCAAAAAATAAAGTCAAAACTAAAAGTAAGAAGTACATATATATATATATTTATATATATATTTATATATATATACACATATTTATTTAACAGATAACTTTGATAAGTTTTGTTTGTTGTTTTTAATTTTCAAAAATCATGTTTTATTACGTTATCATGTTTTTATTGTGTTCCTTAGCTGTGTTTTTAATTACTTTTTAATGAAAATAACTGCAGTTTAATTGAGATTAATAGGAATGCATAAATGCAAAGAAATGCAAAAGAAAATTGTTACATTTTGTTTTTGCAACTCTTCATATAAAATTAGCAATATACTGTTGATCAAATTTCAAAAAGACAATCTATTAGTATCAATCTATTTTTGAAAACGCTAACTTTCATGTATTTACCAAAGCAACCTTATACTTAAAGAGATAGTTCACTCAAAAAATAGAGGATTTGGAGTACTTTTATGATGGACGGATGCACTTTTTTGATCTTCAAAATTGCCACCATTTACTGCCATTGTAAAGCTGCGAACAAGCCAGTACATTTTTAATATAATTCTGATTGTATTCGTCTGAAAGAAGAAATCCGTATACAGCTAGGATGGTTTGACGAGGAGTAAATCAAGGGCTAATTTTCATTTTTGAGTGACTTTAAGGTTTAAAGTTGTTTCACACAATATTTAACATTTGGGTTAAAATCAGTAATATAATAAAACACTTGTGCTCTGTTGAGAGAGAAGTAAGCTATTACTTTTTCCCACAAATCCACCTGGCAAACGGCTTTCAGGTCTGTGGGTTCTCGGCGGAGCAACCAAACTGCGTAGGATCTTGTTAGGTCTGATCTTATCTGCCCTGCTTGTTTTTCTACGATAGACGTGTCCCCAAGTATATGAGAGGTTTCCAGGGGACAGGCCAAAAAAACAGTTAAACTGAAATGCGGCGGTGGCCTCTTTTTGCCCTCATGAAATACAGAGTGAGGATGTGTGTGCGCGAGTATGAGTGTGTGTGGCCCCACTGCCTGCTGCTTCGTCTTTATGGAGGGTGATGGAAACACATGTCAAAAAGGAACTGGGTGTTTAACGTCTCCTGTTCAGCAAACTTCCTGAAATAGGTCTCTCTCCGTTTGTGTGTATGTGTATGCATGCTTTTGTGTAAAAGTGCTGTCTCATACTTTGTCTTTTCGTCAATGTTTCAATGACCCACGCCCAAATTTTATGCACAAAATCAATTGAATAATAATGATGAAGCGGTTATTTCAAACATCAAACTTTTATGAATAATTGTATGATGTCTGACTGTAAATAATACATTTTGTAAATGATATTTGTTGCTGAAAACGTTCGCATAATACTGCACTCAAACCACTGGGTGGCAGTAAAAGTCATAACGTCTTTTTCTAAAAAATAAAATTCTCGTACACAAACATTCTTTGAAGTTCAGCATTTACTGCTATAATGTATCGCTTCATTTTTTCATTTGTTGAATGTTTTATTGCGTGTAGAGTCAATTTAATTTTAACAAAATTTTATTTTATTATATTTAAAGGGGGTCAAAAAAATTCATTATTCAAGACCTTAATTCTAAAAACTATTTCAATTATTAATTTATATACCCATTTCATAAGTGAGATAATGCTATTTTAAATATGTATTCAACCAGATTAAAAATTATAGAAATATATATATATATATGCCTTCCTGAAAGTCTCATCCATTCAAGATTTGTATCACATGAACAGCATTTCCACCTTATAAAAAATGATGCATCTCACATTATTATCTAGGGAAAAGGACTAATATTATTGTAAGTTTGCGAAACCACACCAGCACAAAGAGGCATGTCTCTCTGCATGCTTTAGCAGCTCTGTAGTGCTAATTGAGCGAGCGGAGTTAGCGCCAGTCTTGGAGGCCAACTGTTCACAATCCCCCTCAGAGCTAAAGATAGATTCTCCCACCACAGTTAGCAGCGCACAGCACAGGTTTGCAGAATGACATTACAACTACTATATCACACCCACACGCACTCATACTCGCACACACAGTGAGCACGCACTCACTCACACATCACTGGATCGTAAAATACGATGAGATTGAACTGCTGTAAAATCATGTAGAGCTGACAAAAGAAAATCTCACAGGGTGCCAAGAGGTGGCTTTTCAGAAACGCAGTCCAAGTTTAATTTGGCTTCAAATGTAACACACATTATTCAAAAAGCAGATCTACCGTATTTTCGATGAACATCATGGCTCAATCTGAATGAGTATTCTATCATGCCTCATACATGGTATATTTTATATAGAAAATACTTCACACTCACTTTACAGTGATGTTGTAATACACGTGTGTGTGTGTGCTGAACCATCTGTGTGATCACATGTCACTGTATGTTTCAGAGTAAAAGTGATTGACAGGATGACAGTGCCAACAGATGCGCTCCATTTTCACCCAGTCATGGGATTACCAACGCTCACAGAAATAGGTTTATCCATCTCTCTTTATAGTCTTGTAACAGTGAAAACAAAATGTTTAACGTTTCATAAATGAATCCGTAACACACCGAAGTTAAATTCCTTGCAGCGCTGTCATTAAGATACACTATATTACCAAAAGTATTCGCTCACCTGCCTTTACTCATTCTATGAACTGAAGTGCCATCCCATTCCT
>JAUCNO010000386.1:8100831-8156093 GCA_032353835.1 Enteromius viviparus | reverse complement strand
AAGTTGCTGCATCATTGGAGAATGCAAACTTCTCAGTTAATCTTTTGATTAATAAGTTGTGATCGACTAGGTCGAAGGCCACACTCAAATCAAGCAACAAGAGCAGTACTGGTTTACCATTAGCAATGATTCTACAGATGCTGTTCTTCAGATCGAGTACTCCATGCCGTGATTTTCTCTGAAACCCGATTGCCGTATGTTAAGTAGATTGTTCTTCCAAATGGTCAAGGATCTGTAAGTAGGCTAATTTGTCCAAAATCTTCAAGAAGAAAGAGACATTGGTAATAGGCTTATAGTTCAGCGGGTTATCAGGATCAAGACCGGGTTTTTTAAGTAGGGGAGTAATCCAGGATTCCTTAAGGCAGGTGGGAACCCTGGAGGTATCAAATGAAATATTAACCAACTTCACAATAATAGGGGCTAGCACCTCCAGGGACCCTTTAATCAAGGCTGCCGTGCATATGTCGCCTTTATAAGAGGTGGGTCTCATTGCACTAACAACCTTGATCACCTCCTCAACAGTTACAGTCCGAAAATTAAAAGTAGGGGACGTAGCATTAAAAACCTTATTGGACGAGAACATGGGCTGCTGGGTAGCAGATGGTAATGTTTTCAATTTTTCCTCAATTGTTTTTTAGGACTAGTGTTTTTTTATTACATGAATATTAGGAACAATAGATTAATGCTGAATGTATTTTCTTATTTTATTTTATTATTTCACTTCCCCAAGTTATTTTATTTTATTATCATTTACTTTATTTATTTTACAAAATAAAAAGGTTAGAAAAACAAAAACCTAACAATAAAACAATATATAAACAATAAAATAGATATATACATTTAATATAAATATTTAAAATTAACACAATAAGTAAAATTTGTTTTAATATTTTTTATTAAAAAAAAAACAATCAGCACAAATACATTTTCTTTTAAAACTTTCGACTTTCATTAAAAACATTTTCTAAAAGATATTTTTACTTGAAAACAAGTCAAAAACACTGTTTAGGAAAATGAGACGTTGCAGTGTGTCACCCTCTTCCTCTCTCTATCAATAATAAAGAAGCAGCGTCTCTGTGTACACGAATTCACATGACTCGACATCTCTGGCGGTCTGAATCCAGCCTCAACTCTGCTCTGTTTTTCCCAGGGGGGAGAGTGTGGGGATGGAGAGGGAGGGAGCGGGAGAAGAATGACGGTGTGGAGTGGGGGGTTCTGGAGCATTGCCCCGCGCTGGCTCAAATTTCCCGCTTGTCAAGCCTGATGGATTTGGCTAAAAATAAAAGAAAGTGGAGGCCCATGACGGGCGGATGAATGAATGAATGAACTTGCAGCTTTACCCCCTACCCCATCCAAAAAAACATTCCCCGATAACCCTCGACGGCAACTCTGAGTCCTTCCTCCCTCGCTTTCCAACAAAGATGTTCTGATGCCAAGAGAAGTGCATTCCAGAAACAAACGTCCCCCTTTTTCCAAAAGTCCAGACAGTGAGAAAGTACCATGGAAGGAGAGAGAGAGACAAAAGAGACACAAAACATCCCAGGAAGACGGGGGATTCCTCTGCTTTCATTAATGCAACCCCCTTTGGGCTACAAATACAAACATAAGGTTTATGCTGGACAGTTTGCAGCATAATATACAGTAGGAGAGCGGAGCATGTTGTCACAACTCACTAACTATACTTTATTCAGCACGATAAAGTGATTAAAAGTGACAGTAAAGGCATTTATAATTTTACAAAAGGTTTATAGTACTAATAAATGCTGGGCTTTTTTTGGTAAAGAATCTTGATACAAAATGCATAATGGTTTAAAGAAAAACATTAAACAGCATAATTGTTTCAAAATTAATAGCAATAAGACATTAATTAAGACTAGGGCAACGGCCATTCCCGGCAGGAATAAATGCTATTCTAATGAAATAAAATATACTAGATTATATTTTAATATTTCACAATATTACTGTTTTGATCAAATAAATGCAACACTGGTTTTAATAATGGACTTATCTTTAAAACAAGATTTATTTATTTTTTTACCATTAATAATTAAATGATAATGCTTGTCAGTCAAATCAAGTTGGACAGGACATCAATTATTTTAGATTTTAAATCCATTTTTGCAATTTTAATAATTGTGCATTGAATAAGTGTGACAACCTGCCCCATTACAGTTACAGAAGGTAGGCTAAATTGCAGTAGAAAAAATTTCTACTGCTCGCCTCTATTCGGCACCCCACATGACAAATTAAAATTAGGCCATTCCCAGAGACCAAAAGGAAAGAAAGAGACCCCAGCAAAGGAAATTAAATAAAACACAGGAAGTGAGAAGGATTCAATGTCACCTTTGTCAGGTCAGAGATCTCTCTTTCTAGTGAAGTCTTGAGCGCATATCCTCCAATCCCCTCCCGAAATGCATTTGCACATATACCCTCGCAGGCATGAGCAATGAATTCCTCAACTATTTCCCATATGTTTCTCCAGCTCTGCAAGGCTACTGTACCGTACCATCTGTGACTGCAGCCGTGGTAAACACTCACAAAGTTTATGTGTAAAACATTGACCAGATAAGTGCCACTGTCCACCCTGTACCCTCTTGATGACCATCGATATAGATACTTCCTCTTCAGAAAGCTAATTAGACGAAAACAACACCTGGTTTCGCCTGGCGTAAATGGTTACCGAAGAGCTTCCTGAAATACCTTCCCTCACCTAATCTCATGGAAGGAGGTGATACATGATACAGCAAGGTTAAAAATAGCCTCACTCGTTCTCCATGACCTTTCACTTCGTGCTCTCCTTACCGCTCGGAGCGTCGGAGGAAGCCTCAACATGCAGCTCCTTGACACAGAGGAGACTCCTCGAACCAAAACACACCCAGAACAGGAGATGGTGTCACAGCCCGAAGTTTCTCACGGGGCAGTAAAATGAACTGAGTGGCCGGTGTCACATTTGTGATTTATAAATAAAAAACAAAGGGGGTAGTTGAAAGGAAGCTACTTAAGCCAGCACAAAACGGTCATTTACAAACTGAATGGCGTCAGATATTTCCTACGGTTTACCTGTCACATTAAAAAGCACACCAAATATCAACTAGCCCCTTTGGGTGTCGCTGAAGGGTGGGATTGTAATTCATTTGTTAGGTCATGACGAAATGTTCACTTGCGCTCCTTTTTTGAAATCTATAGGCAATGTTGTGTCATTTAATCTTTGGAAATTCTTACCGACTGATTTCCCACCAAAAGTTTTCCCTCGCTAAACGGTCACCAAATTCCATGACGTAAGTGCCAAAACTCACAGAGAGCGAACTCTCCTCAGAGACTCAGCGAAAACAAACGGGAACATGTTTAGAGAAATCTCTAAATCTTTGTTATCATATTTGCATCGAGCCTCTCGTTCACTGGACCCCCAGAAACATTACATCACTGAGAGCCGGGAGCCCCTCTGTGGCATAGGGACTCTTCACTTGTGTGGTTTCATCAATCAATGCCCTTCGAGAGAAAAATATGCATGAGAGGGAGGGAGAGACGTGAGAGCCATTTGTTTTCTTTGTTAGGCACAAGCGGAAGACTTGAATCAATAGCTGAAGCCTGTGAATCAAACTCTAGAGGTGGTCTGCTCACAAACAAGCCGTTCTGAGTCACACGTTTTAACGAGTCATTGCTCTCGGACATGGGAGAGAATGAGAAACACAGCACTGTACAGTTCGGCTCTGATGCAGCTGCGCCGGGCATCTTAATCCATGACATTACGACATACTCAAATCACTCTTTCCTTTATGTTCTTTTTCCTCCTTTGGCTTAATGCAAAACACATAAAGTCGTAAAGACAATCATGTTGCCCGGTTACATTACTTAAAGGTATAGTCCGCCCCAAAAACAATAATACTCTCAGTGCGCTATCAAACGTTTTGACTGTGTAATGCAACTTAATGGGATCCAATGTTGTTTTGGACCCTGGTGACTTTCCTTATATGCACTTTATATCTAGGTTTGTAATGACATCAAGGTGAGTAAATGATGATCATTTTTTTATTTTTTGTGGATGATTTGATTACATGGCTAAGCAACAGTGGCTCCGAGATTACGAAAGAGGGAAAAAATCTAAACAAAAGTATTAAAGGCCTGCTGCTTTTTCCTTCCATACAATCCAGTCATTCAAAGGAATTCCTGGTGCATGATGGGGGAAACTTCTCCCACTCAGAGTTATAAGTGCATGCAACATGCCTCACTACGACAAGAACAATGTCCTCTTTCACTGCCTTCACCCCATGCTGCACATGCAGAAAGGCACGCTGGGAAATAGACAGATTGCTGCCTCACAGTACGCACAAAAAATACAACTGGAATTAGAGAACTTTAAATGTACAAAATCAATCATGCTTTACATGACATTGTAAAATCTGAGCTTGCATACCGAGACTAGAAATTTTATTTAAAAATGGGAATGTTTTTAATATGATGCTGCATATAACATTATTTTGCGTATTTGTTGTAATGCAATGTGTTGCAATGTGTTCACACAGTTTAAGATTTAAAAACACGCATCATTTTCCACACAGCATACTTTTGTTTATGCTCCTCTGCCTTTCTGAAACATGTCTATTTTTACAAAGCTCATTATTCTGAAAAGTGCAGTGTGCTCTGATTGGCCGGATACCTCAAGCATGTGAGAGAAAAGCCACGCCCCTTACCATATTTGGAACATCAGCTTCCAAAACAGTGGTGGCAACAATACTACGGCAAGAATAAAGTTTTGTCTTTTTTCTGTGTATAGGCATTTGGGCAGTATTATGCAAATCCTCCCATCTGTTGGGGGGGCGGGGGGGGGGTGTATAAATTTGTGTTTTAGGAAGGCATGAAGTCGTATCTTTTAGCAAGAATATCTCTTTGGGTTTGAGACTTTTTATTTGTGACTTTACAGACCTTCTATTCACATACAGCTTGTGTTTGCCAAAATGAGGGGCTTTTATTTCTAAATAAAACAATATACGTTTCATATTTTAAAACTAAACATCCCTGGTATTTTTTAATTAAAATGTCATACAAATGCCTTTCTTTGAAAGCAACAGACTTCTTCATAACTTTCAAGCAATGCCCACATCTTTTAATCCAATCAAGAACAGATAGCTAAAACCAAGTCATCCCATTCTACATTTTTCCTTTTTTCGAAAATGTATTTCACTTGGATGTACATCGATAAAATATAAAAACATCAGCTGCTACTTCAGTTTCATCGTGGCTTTGAACAAACACATAAAATGCCATTAAAAAGGTAAAATTATTGTGTGATATTTCTAGGTTACCAATTATGGATCATGTGACTCTTTGTACAGATGGATCATCACAAATCATGCTGAAGAACACGATCATCATTAGGATCGACAAACTTGTGTTCATGCAGCTTGAGAGCTGCTGTCAGTAAAACAAAAGAAGGTGAAACCAAAAGCTACATGTACCAACATCCTGAAATTCGTATTCGTTATGTATATACTTTAATTGTTATACTGATATACTGTACATGAATGAACATTCTGAACTGAATCAGAAAAATGCAAAACAGAAGCGTTTTCATCAGCAGTCTCAGACATGGCTGACACTGACAACATCTGTAGATTTACATAAGTTTATCTCCTCGAGTTAGAATCATGGGATTGTCCTTTCTGACCTGCATTACGCCCAAAAATCTGCTCTCCAACATGTCATGAACTTTCTAGGCTGCAGCTTTAACCATGTAAGCCTGTGAGTGCTTCTAATGACTCTAAGACAGAGCTTTCTTTTGTTCTTTTTAACAGTCCTCCAATGAAGACGGGATGTGAGGCTTGACTTTACATCTACATAAGATGCATGTGAGGCCGTTCACTCAAGGTTTTCAGAGTCACACTTCACAATGATCAAATCTTTTCCTCTCACAGCAGCAAAAGCCGCTTCATATTAAAAGTTCAAATGGAATGTATGACTTAACGTTCAGGGGAAAGAAAGAGAAAACGGATCCGACAAGGTACTATGATGCTGTCGTAGTTATACTGAACCTTCTGGCAAGAATGAATCTACGAGGTAAGTTGTTTTTCTATATGGAGTTAATATTGCAGTCACTTTGTGGCTCGATATTTATTTATGCAGTTGATATTTGCAGCACCTGGAGAGGAAACTGTGAAAAGGAAGCTTTATTTCCTTTTGCAAGACACTTGAGAAATGTAAGTACGTAGACTAGAGTAGAAAAACAAAACTTTAAACGTTTATCTTTTTTTTTTTATTGGTGCGATTTTGCACCCGAGGTGCCTTCTCTTCAAAATGGCTTCCTAACTGAAACTAAATACTAGATTTACAATGTTTCATGGAGAGCTTTTGCAAGATTGCAGGTGGTTTCATTCAAGTTCTCAAAGGGGACCACCGGAGGTTTGCAGGGATGTTTGAGGACACCCGTCAAACATTTACCCGCCCCACAACTGACCTGATACCTGTGTGAACGTGATTCACTTACATGATCTGTAAAATCTGACTTGCGAACACATTCAAAATAACAAGACAGCAATTCCAAGCCACGTTTTTACGCATATGCATTCAGGTGAAAAAGCAAAAGCCATGAAATTCAACTCAAATTTGATCACTCACAGTGGTCTGCTCCATTGTTTGACTGCTCTGACAGGAGGTGACAATGACCGCTCCGAGTGTTAGCATGCGCTGAGATGCTCCTGTGTGACTGTGGGATTGAGACGCATGTTGTGGTGCAGCGCCAGCAAGTTTTCGGCTGGGTTTTCGGGGTCGACAGCACAGGCCTCCTAATAGAGGAACGTCTCTCTGTGTGGAGTAAGCTCCACCTCTGTCACGCTAACACACCCCTCGGACTTCATTGACTGTAAACCTCAGCCATACTTCCTTTCCTGTAATGAACAGTGAATTTCTTATTATCACTCATCATATTTTTCTCAGATTAGTAACAACAATGCCGGTACATTTTATGAGGTAAAACCGACAGGTTTAGTCACCTGTTTCAGATTACGCATATTCTAAATGAATGATGTCATGAATGCGGTGTCCTGTTTGTACATCATTTGTAGTCTCAGAAACATTTTAAACCTAATTTAGCGCTCATTTAATCTGGACACTGTCAAGCTACCATCTTTTCTAATCTTTAAGTGGCACTTGTGCATAAATTTATCACCATCTCTGACATTAAATGATGAAAAAAGGCATGGACACTGACCATATTTGATTTTTGCACTATACACTGGGTACGGAAAGTATTCAGACCCCCTTACATTTTTCACTCTTTGTTTTATTGCAGCCATTTGCTAAAAAGTTCTAACTATTTTTGCAAAAGTTTTTTTTTGTATTTTCTAAAACTTTTCCGTATATTCTATATTATTCTATATACCAGTAAAATAAACTTGCATTGGTTGTATAGTACAAAACAAATAGGACACTGGAGCACAAAACCAGTTGTATTTGTATATTTGAGATTTTTCTTTTATGCCAAAAATCATTAGGATATTAAGTAAACACTAGGTTCAGTAAATATATCAAAGCTTCATTTCTGATTAACAATATACTGTACATCGCTAAGAACTTAATTTGGACAACTTTAAAATATTTTCTTTTAGATTTTTTTGCACCCTTAGATTTTTAGCATAATATTATCCTATCCTAACAAATGATATATCAATTGAAAGCAAAAAATTGCCACTTAAAACTGTTTTGTAGTCCATGCTCACAAATTTAATGGTTAAAGATAAAAACAATATATAAAGACAATAATCTACACTTAAAAAAAATTAAAAAAAATAGTATATAAAATTAGTGCATTTATTATAAAAACAGAAAATCACTAAAAGCTTTGACTGTTAGGGTTACATGCTTGGTTTTATTTCTTGGAACATGCTTCATGGAAACATTTTTAAATGTTAAAAACCACGTAGGTATGTGTCAGATAGCTAGTCTGAGAAGTTAAGATGCTACATCGCCCCACATTTTTGACTTCTTTTTCCATTTTTTATAACTTAGTAATTGCTGTAAGCATTTGCCTATAAGCAAAGGTGGAGCCCAGTTCTGCAAGACCTTCCCTGTCTATGTCTATTTGAGAAGACAAACAACACTCAGTAGTTTTCTCAGGCGTCCGTGCATCTGCAAATAGCAGTTCCACTGCCTGCATCAAACTCTAAAACATGTGTAATACAAATATTTCTACAAAAATATATAAAACACAAAAATAAATATATTATACAAACACCCAAACACAACAAGAACCACAAATTACTCTCAAATAAAAATAATAAAAAGGCTATAATCTATGTACAATTAAATGGTTTTAATATAAAATCAGAGACACATTCATATCACAAATAATACAGAATATCTTATTACAAAGAGGCATTTCTGAAACGGTCTTAAAAAATGTAACATTTGTAAATTAATATTGCTTCTTTACAAATCGATTAACCAAAAAACATTTTTCAAGTAACCATTTGAATGATTTAGTATTTTGAAAAAGTACATTGTTTATACTTCTGACGAGTATTATTTTATTACACGTCATATCATATCAATCACTGTACACAATGCAGAACCAAAGACAATTTCTAAAAACTATTTTAAGCATATAAATACTATGCACAAAGATAGCAGCTACAACACTTGCATCAATCTCAAGATTCTTTCTGGAATCTCAGCTATATTAAAACAGCAGCGTGTTTTCTTTCAAGACACTCATCATTGGAATGACCGGGTCTTGGACTCATTGACCCTTGGCACTTAAACCTGTTGACTGTAAGTTAAGGTCACAGCTATTGACTGCAGGCCCATAAATCTGTCCTTACCTAACAGTGGGCGGACCGGCTTCTATCAGCTACCTGATAAATTGAGCTCGGCGTGCAGAGAGAGAGATCCATTTATAGATCAATGCATTCTTAAAAGCAGTTTAATATGGTGAATAGAACATTCGAAGCTTCTGAGGTCTGTGTTCATGACTCATTGCACTCTCAAGTAAGGAAAGTGTAATTCTGTCCTGAGCATGCGCACATCCACGTCAACCTTCCCACCTCAGGCGACTCAAAGCAGCATTCCATACATCAAACTCCACCACATGGCAGCCAACTCTCAAATACCGTGTTAAATCTTTTCCATTTTGCAGAAACATCATTTCCTTTGACCGTACGCTTTTGTTTACTGCTGCAACATTCTGCTAAAAAAATGTCAAAGGTGTTTTTTTGTGCTTGTGTAGGGTTTCTAAGCCTCGCTATAAGATTCTTTTCTGTCGTAAATCATGTACTGCTGTTATCGTTCTCCTTTAAGACGCTTCAAAAACATCTCTACCCAAATAAAGACAGAACAAAGCCAAGCTGTCGCGTTTTGCAAGCCGCACTGCAAGAGCTCAACCAATAAGAGGTTTCTGCCAGGCAGCGTAAAGCCACTGCTGGTGCACGGTGTTGATTTGGTAAAGACACGACCGATTTACTGTACATTAGAGACAGGAAGTGGTCACGCCACTCCTGCTGCTCCCCGCCCACCTCTTACCCCTCCCCCTCACCACCTGTGCGAGTCTCACAGGATGCACACACACTTACACACCTCCAGCTGCACAAAGACTAAAACCACACATCATACTTGTTTTTATTCATTCACACCTCAGTACCCCACAAATCATTAATTTACTCCAGAGACTGTAAAATGCCTCTCAGACAATAAACTCTTTTGTTTTGAATGTTGCGACTACGTTAACAGTCGCTGATGCGCATTGAAATCATAATGTGACAAAAAACTATGAAATTCTGAAGAAAATAAATATTCAAATACTTTGACTTTCGCTTCATCATTCATAAACATACATATACAATCAACACATACAAATATATAACACAAATCTCTTAATACGTACTTTGGATGTGATTAAGCACGATTAGTCATTTGACAGCACTATTAAGAAGCTAAAAAAGGAAAAACAAATGTATGTAATGATATTAAACTAAACTATTTTGTTATTGATTTGTAACAGTGATAATTAAAAAGATTTTTATTCACTACATTATACCAATTTTAAAAAGTGTTGATAATTTTTTGTTAATTTGCAAAAAAAAAATTTAAATCATCAACCAACACATTTAACCAAATCAACAAAGAGATTAATAATTCAATAACACAGAACTGAGTTTTAACAGAACATACTTTTTTTATTAAATGCTATTGTTTAATATAGTAGTTAGACACAGGTCTTTTACGTTCATTGGTTAAAAGGTAAAACTTTGGTGTTTCAAACCAAAGATCTGGGGGGTTAAACCGATAACTGATTGGTGCAAAAACAATTTTCACTAAGAAAAACACTAGTAAATTTCACAAAAACTGCAAAGAAATGGCAAGTACCACATTGCATTAAAATGTGAACTTGACAACTTAAAAGAAAAAAAATGTTGGATCTGTTTTTAAAGTGTTGAAGCTGTTTGCCACTTCTAGTGTTAAGTAAGAAAATTGCATGTTGAATATTTAAGTGTTTTCAATTCCATGCATTCAAGATACAACAATTAACACTGATATAAAACCAAAAACAGTGATGAAAGCTGTACAAGCAGAGGAATATCCAACGCTCCTCTAGAGTGTTAAACACCGCTGACTTGTTTGCGTTGACCTCTGCTGAAAGATTATTATTTATTCATGATTATTCATACAAGCGTTCATCACCCACAGATGTTTCCAATAGACTGCGGTGTAAAACAACCTCCACGCACCCAATGTGAATCTTTTGTTCTTCATTCTAAAGTGCAAAGCAATACAAATAAATCCGTCTGGGAGGAATTCTGACCTTTGCCAGAGCCAGCGTTCCCTCCGACTGCACCCTGCCTGCCGAGTCGCTCTGGCAAACGGAAAACAACTCGCCACACAGGGGTCACCCTCCATCTCTTTTTACTAGCTGTCTCTCTCTAAAACAATGATCTCACCCACTTACCAGGAATCCGCTGATTGTTTCAAATACCTTCCACTCTTGTGGACTCAAGTCACTGTTTTCCATCCAGAAAATAGGAAAAAATGCCAGAAGGGGAAGAAATTGACCTTGGCAGGAAGTTTAGCATCTAGCATGCCTGAGACAGAGTTCATTCAGGCTCTCAGCCGACATTGTTTTAAATTACCGCTGTCCCATGCAGCAACTCAATATGGAGTAACGGGGAGAAAGAAAAAAGAAAGAAAGAGAGAGAGAGAGGTGAAAAACATTTCATTTTCTGCAAGCTATGGTTGGCTGCAAATCTAAGGAATCTGAAAATAAAGTTGCCAAGTTACAGAAACGTTGTTTTTTTTTTCTTCAATCCAGCTCAAAAGCATTTCTCTGACGAAGAGTGTGAAGCGGAGGTTTTGACAGCATAGCTGTGGTATGTTCACCTGGGATAAGCCTCGACAGAGCATCCAATGACGCACTTACAGAGAGGAGAAAAAACATCCACGCTTGTATAAATCAGACTTCTGCTGCCTGGCACACATACCCAATTCTGAATCATTCAAATAAATGTTTGAGGGTAAATACGGCATGAAACATTCATAGCAACATCTTCCCAGGAAAGCTTGATTTCTCATATATGCTAAAATATGCAGGGAAGCATTCAACAGCGTCATCCTGACAGATGGGGGAAATAGGAAAAAAAAAAGCACAACAAAACACATTTTCCAGGCTGGGCGGTACTACTGTGTGTGTGGATGAGCTTAAGTAAGTTTTGCTGTATGGTGTGTAGGTTATATTTAGACTGAGCATCAATATTGACACAGCACACTGCATATGACTCATCTGTACCGACACCCCTGCCCTCCTGCGCACATTTCCTTAGTCCTATTGTGATGTGAAACCGTTTTCATTTGTGTGTGTGTGTGTGCATGTATTTAATGTATATATATGAGTGTGTGTCTGTTTAACTGCCCGAGGCTGTGCCTGGCCCACATTCACTGCAGCACTTGGAGTGGCTGTTTCGCAGGCAGTAAAGACACTCCTGCCTGCTTCACTCAGGTCACTGATTGCCTGTTTGTCGTGTCTGGAGAGAGTAGTGCTCAAGTACTCTGAGCTTAAGGCTTCGGAGCAGCCAAGCATTGATAAGGTGGCCTGGAGATTTCTGCAGCACATCAGTGCATAAATAATGCTGGAGCAGTTAAGAGTGTGAGAAAGAGAGAGAGAAAGAGAGTTGCAAACGGACATCCAGTGACGATGCACAAGATCTTTCCAATTCCTATGATGTCTGCTAGTGTACAATGCGCCCTGCATACTTTCCAGGGGATAGCTATAGAAGTTACATTTTATAGATACTAGCTCATTTGGAATAGTCTGTAATGTTTAAAATAATGCTAACAAAAGATACTGTTCAATAGAATATTAAAATAAGTGATATTAAATGATTAATCACAGTTCAAAATGAGTTTTTATTATGTATATATAAAGAGTCAAGACACACTTATACAGTATTTAGAGTAATTTGAAAAAGTTTGTATATACTTAATATATTAAGTATATAAATGTAGCATATTTTAAGCATGCAAATATTGATATACGTTATACATAATAAACATACACAGTGCACACCCATATACTATGTAAACAAAAAAACTAATATTTTGGATCCAATTAATCATGACAAATCATTTGACAGCACTAATACAAATACTTACAATCAAACATTTAGGTTCTTTAAAAGATTTTAAGAAATTAATACTTTTCATTATTTAAAACCTTTAATACTTTTTAATTACTATAAAATACTTTTACTATTAAATAATTTTAATAACTATTAATCATCAAGGATGTATTAAATTGAAAAAAAGCAAAGTAAAACTCTTACACAGTTAATTTTTTTTATTTATTTTTTTTACAAAAAAGTGTTTTTTAACATTTTATTCATGATAGGATTAAAAATAAATAACTGTTACCACAAAAATATTAAGCGGCACTGTTTTAACAAATAATAAGAAGAAATGCTTATTCATCATCAAATCATAATTAGCATAAGGAAGGATCATGTGACACTGAAGACTGGGTAATAGCTGCTAAAAAACTATTTTCTATTTTCATAATTTGTATAATATATTAAAATACAAAACTTTTTAAATAGTCATAATTTTTCACAATATTATTGTTTATCGTGTTTTTGATCAAATAAATGCAGCCTTGGTGCGCATAAGAGACTTATTTTTAACATTTTAAATATCTCCAAACTTTTCAATGGTACTACATATATCAATATCTCGACATACAATATGCATTTAAATATAAACAGAATATAACATTTACAATTAAATTAAATACACATTCTTAAATAATATACATTTCGGTGCTAAAAAAATAAATTATATAAAACGTTAATATTTTAATATAATTAAAAATAATACAATATAATTAACATAAATTTTCATAGTCAAAATCTCTAAGGGCTTCATATCCCCAAACAATACATAGAGATAAACAAAAAAAACCTACACCATCAACTCTTTTTCACCAGATTTAAGCACTTTGTGTAGATTGTTTGCAGGTAATTTTACACCTTGCGATAGCTCTAGACTTGTTTCCTGTGTCAGTTGCAGTGTCTTTCGGACTGAACATATTATAAGCTTACTATGATGTTTTAGAATCTTTGAGGGCTACCAGTTAAACCTAAAGGCTCTAATGGCTTTTAGCCACCTGTTGGACCTATTGGCTCTATCGCTGGTGAGTCAGCACAGTATGAGCTTTATGTTGTATGTGAACCGCTCTCTCAAACAGGACAGACTGAGTCAGCCTCTCTTCATTCTAAACTTTCTATGGGTTTATAACTCCCACTCTAAATGGAACTCAGAAGAGATGAGAAGAGGAGAGAGATATCTGGCACATAGAGAATGTGAGAATGAATGAGTGACAGACTGCAGAGTAAAAGCGCAGTTCCATGAATGAGTGGCGAAGTGCAGTGAAAGTAACCAAACAAGTCTGTAAGATGGAAAAACAGCGTGATAGTGGTATGCCGTTCTCTAGGGTTCTCCAGTTGCAGTGCACATGTGACTCAGCAGCTGCAGGCATGAATATTCTGACAGGGATGACAGATCCAAATTTAACCGCAGAACAAACACACACACACACACACCCAACGCACACAGGACGAGTCATCCACAGAAATCTCCAAGAGGAGATGCATTTAGCTTTAGACTTACAGGGGCGGAAAAAAAGTAATACTTTTATTGACCAAGGATGCATTAAAATTAATCAAAAGTGACAGCTGAGACATTTATAACTTTTTTTAACTCTGCATTCATCAAACCATGAGAAAATGTATTACTGTTTTTTGCAAAACTGTAAATAATATTGCCTAAACACTAAATCAGCATATTAAAATGATTTCTGGGAGATCATGCCACGGTTAAGTTAATGTAAAGTTAAGCAGCTTTGTAATTTTGTTCCACAGGACAAATTCATACCAGTTTGGAGAGGCATAAGGATGGGTAGATGATGACAGACATTCTTTTTAAAGCAAATAATCTGCCGAAGGTGTGACTCGATTAGACATGTGATTGCATGACTTCTGCCACAGCATTTTATACTAGCTAAAATAATTGCTACCTAATTTCTAAAGATATAAATAATTTTTATATGGAAAAGCATGCAAGCACGGTGGAAATTTTTTTTTATTTGAAATAATACCAAACATGTACATGTACTGTAACTCGGTGCATATACACACTTGCAAAAGTTAAA
The DNA here is from genome assembly GCA_032353835.1 of Enteromius viviparus. Lineage (NCBI taxonomy): Eukaryota > Metazoa > Chordata > Actinopteri > Cypriniformes > Cyprinidae > Enteromius > Enteromius viviparus. Next base: position 8,141,413 of record JAUCNO010000386.1, on the reverse strand, counting down.
ACCTGCAGGGCAACTCGCTCAAACGGTGAAATCAAACTTGCCGTAAACTGAAACAGCATAGTTTCACAATGGCAAACAACTTTGTGGTAAATACCTGCCACAGAAACAGGAAAAAAATAATAAATGCCTGCAAATGATGTGCTCTGTAAATGTAAAGAGTGACAGTTGAGTAAACTATGGCGCTTATTGGCATGAACTAAAAAATTTAATATGAAACTGCATTTCGCCCCTCATTGTTATTCAAACAGGTACAGCTAGTTTCATAGTTAGAATAACACTAAAACCGCTCCTACACTCCAACATTGCCACAATAATAAATTAGGAAACAATTGATAATTAATTTATATATATATATATAAATATAAAACACTGATAGTGGTCCTAAATGAACTTTATTTGAGTCTCAGAACAACTTGTATACACTATTCATGAGTTTTTAGAAGTCTCACAAAAGCTGCATTTATTTGATACAAACAAGGGATAGTAGCCTATTGAGAAGTATTATTACATAAATGATTACATGACAAAGCTGAATTTTCAGCAGCCTTTATTCCAGTGTCACATGATCCTTCAGCTATCATTCTAATATGCCGATTTAGTGCTAGAGAAACATGTTATTGTTATCTAACATAAAACAGTTGAGCTGCTTATTATTTTTGTGGTGACACATATCTTTTAGGATTCTTTGATGGATAAAAGTTCAAAAGTTTTCATTTCTTTAATGTCACTTTTGGTCAATTTATAATGTAACCTTGCAAAAGTATTAATAAATGATCTTACTGAGCCTGTACTTCTGAACTGTACTAGTGTACGTTGAGAAAATGGTCAATGAGAAAGCTGTGAGAGGTTTACTAAATGCGAGAGAGACTGACAGAATCAAAACAGCAGCTGTGCCGTGTGTTTACTGCTCGCTGAGAGCCGCCGCCGTCAGGAGGAAGCACCGAAAATCCGACAGACACACGTCATCCATTAATAACTACACACAGAAATCCCTCGATTCAGCTTGAAACAGAACTCCCAGGAAGAAAGAGCTTAAAAAGCAATGATCCGAACGTGACGGTAATTGCTTTAATTCAGCGCTCCGAGTGGAATTCTCTTTCGGGCCGGAGAGACTGTTGACTGTTACGGAATTCCTGGTGTGGTTTTTATGGGCTTCCATTGAGTCGAACGCTTCCACTATTCCACCCATAAACTTCCTGCTCGTTTGCGCTTGTTGTTTTTAACTGGAGCTCAATTCAGGCCAGATGTGGACCGGCCTGTCAGTCATTTTTATTTATTTGTTTATTTGCATTTTAACACTGTTTAAGAGCACTGGGTGACTGTGGTGAGTCGCAACTTTCGAATGAGACAATTTCACTGGGATGTAGTGATTTATTAAAGGTAATGCAAGCAGGCAATCCCAAAAATCCAAGAACAAAACAGTCCGATCAGACTTTGGCCTGTGGCAACAGCAAATGAGATTCGCCTTGGCACAAACACAGATGAGGGCGAACACACAGAGAGATTCCCTCTACTGTCTGCAGGGTTTGTGTGCCATTACAGACACGCTCACCGCGCAGTGACTGATGATGCCAATCATTCACTGCCACCCAAATGCCATGTGAGAAGAGAAAAAAGTGCCGTCTGAACTTAAATGGCTCAGCTTGCTCTCTCTCTTTTCCTTTTTCTCCCTCTCAGAGGCTGGAACTCGGTCAAACATGCCTTAGTGCTGACGTGGGACGGCTATGGGAACATGTTTTCATACCCAAGGCTCTTATTCTGTGCAAAGAGCATTACTGGTGGGCTTATTTAAACAGGCGAGAGAGAAGAAATGCTAAAACTTGTAAAATCTTAAATGTACCAGAACACTGCTGTTCTAGTATTATGATGCATGAGAGTTCAAAATCTACTTAATCCAATATCAATCATTAGGCATTAATGAGGTTGATGTGAAACATCGGTATGTTTTCCTACTCTAGTTACTCAGTGCCATTCAAAACAATCAACGACAATGGGATTGGCTCTTCAGAAAAAATTATTCTTAATACCTGTCAGTTTATGAATCATCAGCATGGGAACGCCTGGGCAGAAAAAAACTGCTGTTAAACTGTTCTGTGATCTTGAACGGAGTATATTCGGTCATTTTCTTAAAAGAAAAAAATTATAATAACGAAAAAAGTTATTTGAATTAATTATTCATCACATGCAAATTCCATTCCATAATAAATTAGACTGATTAGTTGCGAGCAAGATAGCATATCATGAAAGAAGTTTTGCAGAGAGAACACGCTGAGGGTGGAATATTATTAATAGAGGGAGATCTTAATGAAGCTGTTAATTGCGCTGCAGACTCAGGTCAGACAGACTCATCCTTTCTGAAATTATTTTATTATGAGTGCTGACAGGGGCTTTTTTTGCACTAACTTTTTTAAATATAATTTATATATCTGTTCAGACAGCTTACATTACATGGGATAGAGGGAGATTTGTGAAAAAAAGAAAAGAAAAAAATCTGTTATCAAATTAAACTAAATAATATAAAAATTAGGAGAAAATAAGCATTTGAATAATTTTTATAAATAAAACATCTAACAGCACAGTATTAGTATACTAATATTAGTAAATGAGTATTAGACAAACACAATTATGCAATGTTATAATGTACTTTTTCCACATTTATAAAATAGATTTTTCACGGTATAAATCGGGGCTTTATTTGTCAAAAGCTAGCTAATTACATTTAGCAAAAAAGGTGATCATATTTGGAGGTCTGTTACATCTAAAAGAAAAACCCTGACTTAAACGAGACAATAAAAACACCTTTTTCTTTTCATGCAAACACGTTCTAACAGACTCATTAGCATATAGCCTACACTTTAGGGAAATTACCTTAAACCTCAGACCTATATAGCATAACACAAATATTTGTTACATTTACTAAAGTTAGCTTCAGTTTGCATCATTTACATGCAATCAAAACTCATAGGACTTCCTTCTTTGAGACACAAAAGAAGATGTTAGGCACAATGACAGCCTCGGTCACCATGCACTTTCAGTGCATGATGCAAAAAAATGCAATGATAGTGAATGGTGAAAGTCAGTCTGCCCCAACAGCACCTTCAGAAAAAAAGTGAACAATATGAGTACAAATGAATGACAGAATGTTCATTAACTTTAAAGAACTGTCACTTTAAGGCATCTGCTGATATAAAATGTACATCCGTGATCTCCATCAGAGGACGGACGGTGTTGAGCTTGAACGCACGAGACTGTAAAAAAACAACAAACAAAAAACAATGGCGTCATATCTGCAACACGAGACCACGCACGTGTTTCGATACATTCGACTCGTTCTGCAAACCTAAAATCACATTCTTTTTTAAATAAGACAATTGCTGAGTTTATGGTTCGCTACCTTAAACGCTTTGAAGGGGGAGGGGCAAGTGTAAACAGTTTCATAAATGGACAAGTGTTTAAAAAGCGACTCTGTGAATAGGCTATTAGGGCAACTGGAAATGTATTAACAATTCGAAGCTAATGCAAAAATGCGCAGCAACTATATGGCCATGTTTGAACATTTCAGTCTGTCATGTATCTGGGGCAAAGGAAAAATATCCTGGATGGTTCAGTAGCGCTGCAGACAAAGGAATGCAAGCGCAGCTCAAACTGCTGCATCACCTCAATTCAAATGCCCTCATAACATCGATTCATTCATACGCCTGTCATCTCACCCACTGAATTACCAGAATTCATTAATTAATGCATCCATTAAATGAACTGACTGTTGGGAATGTACTCCGAAAGGAAGAATAGCCTATATTTATATCATATATATGTATATATTATTGTCTGGCATTCCTCAGCACATACATATATTCTATCATTAAGTGTATTTTTATAGCCTATTAATGTCTAAGCGACAATAAGTGAAAAATGTGCTAAATAAAACCGCCAAGTCATGCATAACAACTTCTAACCTTTCCGCGTAAACTTGCAAAGCTACCAGAAATGTGCTACAGTAAATTTCGTTTGTAAATCTCCTACGTTTTTTAACGGATGTCTCTACAATACGGTAACATCATATCACATTCCCGAACGCTCGCGCCCGCGCATATACATTCTTCTCCGTTTAACTCGTCGTATTATTAAACGCGGAACTTAATGCGAAACACCTGCATCACTGAGGGAAGTTCATCTGCGTTATTTGAAGAACGGTGATGGAGGTATTCCAGCGCGAGCGCGGAAAGCGGTCCCTCGTTCCTTTAAATGGTAGTCGAGGCGTTTGCATTGGCTGCTGAACCAAATAAGGCTCGCCGTCCCTTACACAGCAAATATTCTGCTGATTTTACGGGGATTAATCGGAGTGTGTAATGCAATGGCTGGGGTTTACATGAGAGATGTGCTGCGCAGAACAAAGACAGCTTGCTTCCCATTTTTACAACCCACTGCAGTAAGCACATTTTCCGACCAGCCGTGTATTTTTATCCGATTGCTCTTTGAAACAGCTATGAGCTGATATGCATCCTCTGCTTAATGATTATTTATTTAAAACGTATTAATTGTGGGTACTCGGCATCGCGTTAAAATCATATGATGTTACTAATATTAACCGCTGCGATAATTATTAAACCATTGCAACCCGTTTGGTTTCTTAATTCATCCATTCAATAGGGAGAAAAGGAGGCGGGAATCTACACCGGGGGTCTCCGGCGCTGTTATGATCGGTCAAGGCCGAGTGACAACTTCTTTTCTTTAAGCGAAAACAAGCCATGCCTGACCCCTCCTCCCCCCGGGATAGCAGTGCATCCCACTACTAGCAAACACACTCTAACTATTGTCACCGCTTCACAACAGGATGTGGTAACCGTGCGTTTGAAAGGGAGTGTGTGTTTTCAGCTGAAGTAAACCCAAGCAAGCATGCGGTCGAGTTTTTCCCTTTCAGTGATATCTGCCAGTATTTTTCTTGACACAAAACCTCCAAGTACCTGGTAGCTGTGAAATAGCCCACTCAAAATCACAAGTTTGGCGCTCCGTTTCCATTTACGACAGACAAATCACATGTAACGCACAGAGCAAAAATAATCATGCAACTCACCTTCAGTCTATTTTTTTTCTTCTTCCTTGTGATCCAGCCCTTTTGTCCGTTTAGCAAATAATTTTTTTTCACATGATGACTTCCTTGCAGACTCCTAAAGCCCCCGGGCTGCAGGGAGATCACGTTTTGCGGCGCACTCTTACAATATTTCTTTTTATTTAGGAGGGGGAAAAGCACGTTTACGGTTGTTAAAGTTAAAATGTGTGTATGTGTGTGAATGTGTGTGTGGTGATCTCTGCAGCGTGCGGCTCCGTCTCCTCTGTTTGTTACACTCGAATGAAACGCCTACTCTCAATCGCTACATTGTTGACATTCGCGCGCTGACGTCATCCCATCCCTCATTCACAACATAGCGCGCTGCGCATTGCGTTGCTGCCTCCAGTGGCAAACTTCCTGCCTTCCTGCCTTCCACTTTACTCAAAATATGTGCGCAGCCGCGGTTCGCGAATTAGAGTAGCGGGGACGAAGCCAGCTTCACGAGGACAGGCTGATCCTAGACGATTACTCAGACCCACGTCTTGAAAACTTAAGCAGAATACATACGAATTAAAGGTGAACAGCTGTGTGCAATGCGTCTAACAGGACAGGTTACGGACCTGTTTGTTATGAACATTACATCGTTTTCCACTATGCTGTAATTTCACTTTTTGTAATGTCAAATTTTATTCAAAAATATTTTATATTTGTATTTGTTTCCTATTAATAATGTATTATTATTTACACATTTCTCGCTATAGTTTTTTTTAAAGTCATTCTATAGGTCTTTGCTGTGGCATTTCACTGCTGTAAAATGTTTTATTCAAAAACTCTTAATTTCTCTTAATTTGTTACACACAAATGAATATTTTCTGTTTCTGTATATATAGGCACAGTGGCACATACCTTTTTATGTGCCGTTATTTATTTATTTTTTTATATAAAAATTAAAATGTTATTTTGCATAAATATTTTTTTTATTTATATACTGTAAATTGCATGAAATTTTTGTTTCTCAGTGTAGGTTTATTTTTTGAAAGTTAATATACTGACACATACGTTATATAGTGTTGGCAAAAGGGGCAACAGACTAAACACACTTAGACCACTTTTGATTTAAAAAAAAGAAGGAAAAGAAAAACATGAACTAAAATAACATAAAAGATAACTTACAAAAATGCGAAAACATTAAACACATATTTTAATCAATACAATTGTAAGATAAAGCAAACGTGACTCCTTTCATTTATGAAAATGCCCTTGTGCTGCAGAAATGCTCAACCTTTCAGTTATCGACCTTCATTATGCACTTAACTTGAATTAATTGGTTTGTGTGGCTTTATAGCATTTACATATTGGTATAGCAAAAAATATAAAAAAGTTAATATTTTTTTAATACAGGTTTTTGATATTCAAAACCAAATACTGTACAAAAAACATCAAACCTGCCAATAAATAAATACATAAAAACAGCCCCCATGATAATTAAGGGGGATGTGCATTTTTATTTTATTTTATTATAATAATTTTGAATTAATAGTCACCAGTGTTGGGGGTAACGCATTACAAGTAACACGAGTGATCCAGTTCAACCATACTCATGAGCAAAAATGACTTCAAAAACGAACTATTGTGCGTCATTGTTTTATTCATTGCTGAAGACATGACTTTCTTCTCTTGTATTTTACTTAAAAGATGTAAATTTACTTTTTCTGAGGTTGCTAGAGGTTTATTCATGACACTTTTTGGTGTGAAAGAGCTTTTACATTTGCTATAAATAGAACTTCTTATATTAAAAACAAACACTCAAGCTCTGCCCATATTTAAAAAGTAACAGGAAAGTAACGTATGCATTACTTTCCATAAAAAGTAAATAAGTAACGTAATTAGTTACTTTTTTTTAAGGAGTAACGCAATATTGTAATGCATTACTATTAAAAGCAACTTTCCCCAACACTGATACTCACTATTAATGCCATATTATTAATAATAATAAAACAACAATAAGTTATACTGATGATGTACTGAGATATACTGAGATGACGCTGTGAAAGCAGCCTACCTTGGGAACACAGCTTTGTGCCAAACCATCCTACTTACTGTTTGCACAAGAAAGCTTCAGCTAAAAATATTCTTATTTCTAGTGTAGAATCCTCCCCTTGAGGAATATGCATGTATTTATGAATTATCTAGCAGCCACAGACAGTTAATTTGTTTTTCTTATTTTATAATTCAGGGTCTCAATGTTGGATTAAGCGTATAAAACAAACAGTCCAGTATGTCACATATAAACAAATTTTGCTATACTTCTGACGATGCAATATGGGAACTTTTGTTACCGCATAAAGAGCAATATCTATTGCTCTGAAAAATGCACTGTTCCAGCTTATATGCGTATAAAAAACTATAATTTGGCTTTTACTGAAGGATTTGAAAAATCATTTACGGTGTCGACTGTTGCACAAGAAGCATTCACAAGGGCTCAATGTCCACATATGAAAAGCTAAAGAGTTCAAGAGGCATTCTTGCACTCTCTGACCTTTCCCTGTGGTCTTCTCCCAGGGGCCCCACCGCGCCGTCGGATTGAGTGACTGAGTGATTTAAAGCAGATCATCAAAGGCACGGGACGTCTGATTCCCACCATCATTCTAGTGGACAAACAGACCGGTAGATAGATAGGGAGGACATGAGAGATACAGTATAAAATAGACTTTGCATGTTGGATAGGACCTTTTATTATTAACTAACCCACAAGTGACAGAAAGTGGCCCCACTGCAACTTAAACAAACATAAAGCCCCAAAACTTCCCTCCGCAATTACCACTTCAACACATTGTCATATCTAAGGCTCAAACAGAGCACTTGAGCAATGAATTTCTCTGAACCTTTCTCTGAAGCAAGACAAGTACTGACACGTATATGTATGCATATATATATATATATATATATATATATATATATATATATATATATATATATATGTGTGTGTGTGTTAGAAAGCACATCTTCATGCATACATGTACAATTTTAAATAATGGTTTTCTGTTTGGATAGGTTTTAAAATGTCATTTATTTATCATGTATTATCAATGTTGAAAAAAGTTGTGCTGCTTTATATTTTAGTTTTTTCCCGATTCTTGGATGAAAATTCAAAAGAACAGCTTTATATATATATTTATACTGAGGAATCATGAAATATAACAATTTACATTGCGGATGGTTATGTATCATCTAAAACACACAGTCCCAGTCCTGGATGACCAATACGACTGCTTAGAAGTTGTTTAGTAATCCTAAAGAACTTATTTAGATGTTTGAGGTTGGTTTAATTAGCGTTGCAGCTAAGCTTTGAGTAATCACACCTTGTACAACAGCTTAAAGTTATTTATTGTGTAGTGAGTCCTGAACCGTGGAAAAGAAAAATCCGAAAATTGCTTAACAACTGCACAAAAATTGCCAAATAAATGATTTTATTGTTCTTGGTTGAAGTTCATCGAAGCACAGCGCAATATCAGACGACATGTCAAATCCCGCAAGTTGCCGAAAGGTATGAGTCATAACAGTAAGGACTGGTGTAAAATGAAAACAGGCCCCCTGAACCAGTTGAATGCACAACAGTCGGCCACACTTGATGACTCATTTCGGAGGAGATTAATTGACTTTGCGGTCTCTGCAGTGCAATATGGTGCCAAATGACATCCATATATTGGCTTGCTAAGGTGCGAGGCAAGCCCCGACAGAGGCACAAAGACGTAAACTCAGCCGTATACTCTGAGGCCAGCCAACGTTGCATTTCTAGCCAAATGCTTTGATTACGTCAATCGCTGCTTCCCTAGCAGAGCCTCGGGGAGCAGGCTAACCGCCATTCACAACACAGACACCACACAGATACTAACAACAGCTCAGGTTACCTACGGGACAGGTAACACTTCCCCCCTGAGAACGCCGAGCACCTCTGTGCACACAGGACGGTACACTTTCACCCACACTGTCACTCATACGCACACATGCAGGCTTAAAGAGTATTGCACACATTGCAGAAAAGATGAAGAGATTGTAACAAAAAAAATTGAGATAAATAAATGTTAAAAGGGTAATTCACCCAAAATGTACTCAACTTCAATTTATTTTTTACATTTACAACCCATATGAATGCCTTCTGCAGCACAAATTGATTTTTGAAGAATATCTTGACCACTTTTTTCAACGAGTCTGTAATTGCAAAATAACCACAGAAGTCAAATAACATTGCGTTTTAACAAAGCAATATCTTTTGAATCTTCAGAAGTCACAGATTAAATAAATACACAGATTAAATAAATGCACTATTAACTGGATGTGAAGAGTTCATTTGTAAAAGCAGATAATTATGTTATTATTTTTTTCATTGTGCATTCTAAGTCAAAGTGCACTTGGGTAGCTTTGACTAGGTTAAACATAGCCAAAAATACAGCTAACTAAAAATAATTTAACATAATAACATAAAAAAAAACATGATGGCATAATAAAGAACATGATTACTGAAAAGGTAAAAAAAACTGTTATGTACTTTTGCAAATAAGCTCTTCATAAATTGATATCTACCTCAGTTCTTATTGCCATGTTCATGAAAGGATTAGTGGTCTAATAAAAAAAAAATTGTCAGATCTTTTGAATAACTGTTGCACAAAACTGGACTGATTTGTTCATTTGAGTCCTGAATTTATCATCTTGCAGTATGTTAATATTATTTAGACAATAATACAGTATTTATAATATTATTATCTTTAATTTTTACATTTTTTGGTTCTATTTATATTTTAATATTTTTTATATTTTAGTTTGTCATTTTAGTACTTAAATTTTTAGTTTATTTAAATTTTATTTCAATTACGGTTTACAATTACAGTAGTTTTTTGGGTAACAAAAACAACACTGACTCACAATCTTGAACAGGGTTTCAGTGGTTAACAGCTTACTAGAGAGGAAAATAATTATCATAATAATTTTTAAGACACTTTCAATAAATGACAATTTATTTCGGTCCACAAAAACAATATTGCCAGTTAAATAATATATAAACAAGGATATAGAAAAAGGTTTAGGTTGAAGCCTTGCTTATTATGCCTACATTTTATACATTATTAACTGATGAAAGACGCTTTTTTACTAAATTAAATACCCCAAGAAAAACTAAGTTGCATAAAGCATTTCCCCCCAAAAATTAGAAAAATGCACAATAACAGAAATACAAATTCTATATATTCTTCAACTATTCAGAATTTATACTAATATATTGGCAATTTCTTTTTATTTTAATTTATTTATTTATCACCTTGAATTTGTACATTTTCTTAAATTTGCAGTTTAAATTCCTTATTACATTTATTCCATAGATTAACCCCTCTGACAGACATACACCTATTTTTAACATTAGTTTGTGCCTTTGATTTTTTTAAACATACACATTCCTCTTAAATTATACTGACTTTCTCTTATTTTGATTACTTTTATGATGCCTTTGTGTTCGTTTTTGAAGCTTTAAAGCCTCAATCTCCATTCATTTTGAATGCATAGAAAAGAACGACCTGCACATTACTGAAAAATCGAACAAGAAAGCAAGTCATAGATGTTTGGAACGACACGAGGGTGAGTCAATGATGACAGAACCTTCATATTTGGTTGAACTAATCCTTTAAGCTCCATTTTTGGCAGACCTCTCCCTCAAGTTCTGGACAGAAAGTTGTTACTCTGCAGACCATCTTCAGACATTGAGATGAAAGACAGAACTTCCACATCTGACAGGTTGCTATTGTACATTTGTCAGCTGAGGACAAGTGTGGGTGTTTATGCATGTATATGTGTGTATGTGTGGGTGGTTAAAGGTTGTATTAGAGTTCAAACCCGAGCCAAACCAATAGTTTTGTTCTTGGCAGTAAAAACACTGCATTTCTTGATCAGCCACATCTTGTACTGAGAGAAAACCAGTCAAACAATAACAGCGCTGTGTTTACTGCCCTATTTACCATAGCGATGAAAAGTGAGAGTGCGCGAAAAAAAAAAGAGGAAACAACAGTTGGACATTTATCAGTGATGAATCATAAGAAAAACCCCTTTGAGTCTTGATATCAAAATTATCTTAAGGAGAACACTTTCAAAATGTCTGCACTTGTCTAAAATAGACGTATTAGATGACACATCGGCATTCTATAAATAATTAAAGCACATAAGATCAGCAAAACAATAGATCTAATCCATTTGTACACACTTTGTACACCCTTACGATGCGCAGAGCATCATAGAAGGCAATCCTTTGTGAGAATCTGTAAACTAAACCCATTTTGCTCTGAAAGCGCAAGCATATCTACGTCTAAATACACTAAATGTCTATAATTGATGAGTTAGCACTCGAAGAACCACAGGAATTAGCGCTGCTGTTGAAAACAAAGCTTGAAAACACCTCACCACAGAGGCATGTGAGAGTGTTGCTGTTCAGAGGTGTTGTTGTGATATCTCTGACACCCTACGAGCTGTGGCAATTATGAATCGTGCACCCGATCCCAAATTAAAAATATCAAATCTACCACAGCAGACGTGTTCCTTTTAAAAAGTTAGAAGCCCTTGAGATCGTATAAGTGCATAAATTAACATCCTGTTTGCTCATAATGCCCTGAACATGATAAGACTATATGCACTCAGGCTATCGTTTTTCCCCATGCGGTCTGTGTCTGTGTGCATTCAGCCCCTTGTTAGCTGGATTAAACGGATGAAATCCTGTACATCCAGACTCTCTAATTAGATTTCTGCAGGTGAGCAGTTACAGTTCGCTCTCTGGGCTGTGTCTGACTGAAGCGAAACAAGCAGGGTGTGCGAGATGACTCATCAGTTTTAAAGCTGAGAGTCAGAAGCCCCTGTGTTGTGCAGGGAGATGTTCATCACTCCTCGTGCTCGAAGCCATTACCTTTCCACCCACGCCGTGTTACCCACTCACACACACACAGGCGATCACAACAATAGCTGTTTGTGGGCTGTCTCTCTGTTTCTCTCTCACTGTCATATTATCTTTTGAGCATTTAGATTCCTTCTCACTTACACGTGTCCTCCACTGTATTTAAGGTTTTAAAGCATAAAATAGCCACGATGATCTTAATTTTTTGTGTGTTTACTGGTTAGCATAGTTGTGTAGTCATCTGCTTCTCTAATCTTAGTCTATCAGAATGGGACTTTTCGCTTTCACCGCGGCTGTTAGTGCTTCAGCTTTTCAAATAGGCATTTCATTAGTGGGGGGGATTTTTTCAAAGGTTTTCTGCAGGTTTTTATTTTGGAGAATTACATTTACATTTGGATAATTCAGTCTACCAATTTGTTTTATAACACTGCATCTTTCAGGGATGAAACAAGTGAATGTTTGAAAGAAATACTGTAACTGTTTTGTGTGTTTTTTTATTATTAATATTTAAATTCTTTCAATATTTCAATATTTATTCAGAAATTAAACAAACGACTGGTTTTATGAGTGACTCAATGAAGTAATTACCCAATCCAATCGTTCAATAACATTTAAACTGTCAGTGAATCATTGAATCATTTAGCCAACCAATTCAAGCACTGATTCATCCAGAAAATAACTGACTATGGGAATGATGCTTCCTAAATCATGTATTGCCTAAATAGGTCTTATATTTGAATTTGAACTTACTTTACTGTTAAAAAAATAGAGTAAATATGAGTAGTATAAATCAAATTTGGACATATCACATCTGCCGTAACCTGCTTTACAACCATTTATTAATCCTCTCCAATAGCCTCACGGGATAATAAAGTATCTAACAAATTACTGTCTTAATAAGTAAGTCATTGAATTAGTTACTCAACTGATTTGCTTTAATTCATTGAGCAATGAAACAAATGACTACCTTTATGACTGAATCATTTGAATCATAGCCAATCAATTAATTCAGCAACATGTAACCTATCAACGTCAGTTGCATTGATTCACTGCCGGATTCCGGCGCTACATGCACTTTTACAAGCTGTTTGGACTGAAATGTTTGTTCATAGTGTGTGTACACAACCACCCTACAATGATAAAGATCCACCAGTAGTTTTCTTTTAATTTAATGAAAATAAGTTGGCCCTTCTGAAATCAAGTCATTCTCAAATGCATGTCGCTATGGCGTCACACCGACAGAGGCCACTCCTACAATAGTTGACTGACAGCAGCTTGTCACAGACTGAACGGTCTTACCTCAGACCGAGATGCAGAGACAAGCAAGACAACAAAGCGATTGTGGTGTTTTGTTGTTGAATGTATTAATGAACATAGCAGTGTTCATTTACCCCCGACATCTGAGTGACTAAAGACGCAGAGGTTAGGTTTGGTTTTGAAGGGAAACGCACCCTTGATCAACCGAAATGCGTTTATGTTCCCGCGAACCATTCATGATCCACTTCAGAAGCAGTCAGTATAATGTCTTTTAATGAATCTTTGCAAATCGCCTTCGATAAAAATGTGCTAAATAGCAAGTTTCACTATGAATATGGCTAAACAAATAGGCTAAACAAAGATCCTCCCAGAGTGCCTCGGAAAAAAGGAGCGGGGTTAGCGGAGCTCGTGAAGATTTAAAGGGGAAGTACACAGAACAGAGTGATTTCTAAAGAGCTGTTATTGATAGGGTACAATGAGCGTTTTTTACACTATCTTTGAGAAATTTTAAAACAAACTATATTACAAACTAAGACCCTAAAGAATCATATTAGCTTGTGGAAAATTGGCTTTGTATGACTCCTTTAAGTGATTTGTTCAATAGTGCAAATCAATTTACCAACAAAAATGACTGCCTTTATGAACGAGCCATTTGACAATATTGTTTCTAAATTGAAAAAATACTCAATACTCACTTTTTATCTTAATAAAGACAATTTTACAGCACTCTTTCTTGAAGCTTCCTTTTAGAAGCACAAAATCACACATATTACACTGACGAAACTGTGTCATACAGAAAGAGGCAAAAAACTACAACAAAACAATATATTTACTGTCTTGCACTTGAAGAAACTGGGAATATGTAAATTATGAAGTCATGTATGGTTTGTAAGCCACAGGCTCCCTCAAATCAACGACAGGGACTCACAGTTTCAACAATTGCGAGGTGTGAAAATGACACTGTTAAAATTGGGCCGTCATCTCACATCTTAAACGTGCTGATTTGAGTGAGAGGGAACATGTATCTCTTTAAACAGATCTAAAGTATTGTATCGGCATACATAAACCAATTTACTTCAGAGACATTATGTACCAGGAGATCATTTCAATGTTCTCCATCCTTCAGATCAAAGACCTCAGACTGGTGCACCAGCAGCAGTGAGATCTCTTTGTCTCCTCCGAAGGGTCTCGGAGGAGCTGTGCTCGCAAGCATGCGAAGAATCGCCCATAGCCACATTTGAAAAGAGCTGGCCAGGGAATCATTCTGATTAATGAAATAAGTTATCTGGAACACTGTGGAATTTATAGACTGATATACAGATATTATGACCCAAATTCTGGCCATCACTAAAAACTGCAACCACCTCTACCATTCCTAGCCTATTTCCAGGCAGTTACCATGGTTACAGAGAGAGAAAGAGAGGGGGAGAGGATGAGAAAGAGAGAGATCTAATACAAATTTCAGAGAAACTTTGTCACCAACAACAACCAAAAAAAAAAAGCATGATGATGCGTTAAAAATGACAAGCATTTTTAAGGAACGCTGCTAATAAAGCGTGCAAGACATAGAAAAACACGCTTTGCTGTCTTGGGAATAGCTATTAACAACTCATATGATTTTATTGCATCAGTTTCTAACTCACAATTGATCCTGGGACACAAAGACACAGAAATGCCACAATCGCCCTGCAGTTTCTGTAATGTGTAGCTGTTCCTAATGACCTCATCGAAGCCCAGGGTTCCTCCGGTCACCCTAAACCCTCCATAGTCTGTTTGTCATTTCTCGCCATTACTCTGAACAACAAAAAACAAAAGGCCAGGATGACAGCATCTCATCCGACGGCCCCTAAACAATACCCTCAGTCCCTTTCTCAATCTCCTGAACACTTAACACTGGCCAGAGAAGATACAACACACAATACTTCACCAAAGGAGAAAGAAATGACATCATGTGGATTGAATGAGTTTGATTCAAGTCGCTCCAACCTCAAACACATGGCGTGACAGCAGCTGTACTGCGCAGGTAACATTTAAACCAGATTTGCACAATACTTGTTATCCCAGGCTGTAATACACACCACCTCCCTCAAGTTTCTAATAAGACGATACTGGCTAGATCTTTTGCTAATGACATTGTTTGAATTTACTACTTCTTTAACTTAAAAACTTATGGTTGTTATTTTTGAAGAAACACTTGATGTGTGTTGTCGTGTTTATCATTGTCGTGTGTGTGTGTGTGTGTTTTAACAGCACCGGTCTCATCAGCATCACACCAGATTCCTTTGTTTGAGACAGGAAGGGTTTACGGATGAAGAGAAATGAATGACTTAAGCTCTATCGGCCTCTTCTGGTTGAAATGAGCATTACATCGTCAAAAGTTAAAAGCAATATTCCAAGGTAAACTCAATCGACGGAAAGTGTTACAAAAGAAATACAAACGAAATCATGTCCACTCGTCTTCCTTTTCCTTTAAATAATGTCTCGGCTACCGTAAGACACTGATAAAATACAAATTCACTTTCGAAAGTAAAGCCCAATAAACAATATTAATTTTAACACAAGTTTCAAAGTTTTACCAACATTCTCTGTGTGAAATTACAATTTTACTTAAAGCTACAGTTCACCAAAAATTGTTCTCATGTAGACGTCAATGGGGCTTGACTTTAACTGTTTTGCTCACCAGGCACTGTGGCGTTTTACTGGTCACAATTTGACTTAATACTGCACACAAATGTTTCCAAGTCATTTGACCTATTTAAAGGGCATTTCCCCATACCATATTAAATGCATGCATAACCTATCATAAATTCTTACATCTTACACCCCCAGTTTTACAGACAAGGCTTAATCCCAGACTAAATTGCATGTTTGAGCTGTCTCAAAATGAAAATATCTCACCCAGACAAATCTTAAAACAAGTCAGTGTCATTGTTCTGTGTTAAGATGCACACCTGTAAAATTTTCTTATAAGACATTTTTGTAAAAGTTGCTTAAATAACTTAATTAAACCAATGTCTAGTCCTGGTTTAAGCTAAGCCCCGTTTGTGAAACTGGGCCACAATCATATGAAATCAGTATTTAATCGATCTTTCCACTGCAGAAGAAACAGAAGTAACTGGAGCAGCATTCTGCATTTATGATAGTTCAATGTAGCTGAAATATAGCACACATTAATTTACGCATGCAAAATTATAACAGCATAATGTTGCGAGCGTGATGTTTTAATATACACACATATAAAAAATATACCATTAAGTTTTTTTCTGATATTCTATCTATATCTTCTACAAAACTCACAACAATCAACTCATTGTGAAATAAATGTTTTTCTCCAATACTTGTTGACCACAATTATTGGCACACCTACATTTTTTTTTTTTTTTTAAGTAAAATATCTCTGAAGTATATTTCGATTCATATTCACAATTAGCACTCCAGGGTGATTATGAACATGAAAATGTCCAGCCCTGGCTTCCTGTTTCACAAAAAAATATATAGGAGGGAAAACAAAGCCCAAAATCCCTTAATCATCAACACTATGAGAAAATCCAAAGAATGTATTTCTTATATGCTGCAAAAGATAATTGAGTGAAATTAGTGAAGTAGCTTTAAGAAAAGATCCAGAGCAGTGAAAATGAGAGATCGAGAGAGAGAGAGAAAGAGAGAGAACATTTGTGAACAACATCCTGTTTCTAAAAACTTTGAAGTAAAAACCAGAAAAGACACAGACAGTCCTGAGGCTTGTTTACCTGTTTGATTTATTTCAAGATGCGACCTTTACCTGTGTATTCCCGTTCCCAACAGCTTAAGAAATCAGACATCTTATTTACAGCACATAGTACAGAAACTTATTATGAACATTGAACTCGAAGAGAAAAAAAAACTAAAATACACCACTTCACTGTTAAACAAAAAGATTTGCAGAGAACTCACTTGAAGATCTTGAACATCCAAATGTGTCTTTAACCTGCTCAAGATTTTCACGGTACAGTGAGCATTGTTCAAGAACCAGTCATGGTGGGATTGTGCAAAAATGTGGGTTGAGTTGTGCTGGGGGCAACAAGTAAACAAAGTGTGACATCTAAAAGGAATTCAAACCTAATGTAACAATACGGCTCTGATTTCTCTTAAATGAAGTACAGGGATGTAAAACTAGTGGTAAGAACAAGGAACTGAACTAAAAGGAACCAGAGTGGGTCGACTGCCCTTATCGTAATTTCATGATTTCTGCAGCATATTGACAAGATCATTCATACCAGACCGCAATCTGGCCTCTTTTGATTTCATTCATGTTGCCTTCGCAAGCCTTTTAAAACTCTCACTCACGTTTCTAAACTAATTGCATTAAGCGTGCCATGTGTGAGCGGTCTCGTTGTCGTCAAGCAACAAAACAAGTCAAGTAAAACGCAAGCGATTCAACTCTAAGGCATCATGTGAACTAAAAATACATAAACCAAGCTCAGAGAAAGAGCATCTTTCCCACACTTGCAACAAAAACAATGAAGCGGATCTCTGAAACCCCTGGATAAATTACCATACAGTTAGATAAAGCAAAGAAACACAAGAATACTGAAGTCATGATTAAAATGTTTGTACTCACAATCACATACACTCAAGTCCAATTGATACGTTCTGTTCATTTTCAAAGGGATGTTAAAGGAAGCGGATTGGCCGCACATACACACAGATCGTCCCTTGTTTGTCCATGAAAACAAGGGCGACATGCAAGGCATATGTTAGATACATCCCCCAATTTCAATCGATACATAACACTTTTTAGGGCAGACAAATCAAAAAGAGGAAACACCTACAGCACTTTTTTTTTTCATAAAAAGGGGTTAAAATGAAAGTACACGCAAAGTAAATGCAATAAAATAAAAACTAAATTTAAAATGGTATAATTAGCTTTAGTATGTAACTTTGCTTTCACATTCTCAAGGACCAACACCTAATGGAGGGGAACGAGGCAACCTCCACAGGGAATTCTGGGATGTTGAAGGAAAGGGGAAAAAAAATGTGACATTCTAGAAGACCTCATTTTACTTAAAAGCCCTCATTTTGAAAATAAAATGCATTTGCTGGCTCGTTTCGACTTGTAGATGTCTGAAGAACTGCGTGTGTTTATCAGCGGCCAACAGTCTGTGTTTTACACCCACCTGGCTTTTGTTTGTGGCCCTGCTATTGCGTATTCTGCTGGATTCACAAGCACATGCAACGCAGCATGCTTGTGCAGTTGAGTGCTGGGAATTGACCCACGCTTTCATTTCATACGGTTACTGTCTTCAACGGTTTCATGGGTGCATAGGGGCATGATGCGGCCGGGGCGGGGTGCTTTCAACAGGCAGATTTCAGGTTTTTTTTGGGCCAAACTATAGATATAAACCACCCCAATGTTTGGATTGAGGAGGATAAGATAACGGGGTCTGTGATTATAGAGTCAGTCTAGCTCTGTTTCATAATGCAAGGGGTTCATGAGGTGCCCTGTCTCTTTTGCTGCTGCGCTCGGATCAGCTCCAGTTGCTTTTTGCACTGCTGGTAGTAGGTGGACAGGCTCTTGTTCTCTTCTAGGAGCTTCTTGTGCTCCTGAGCGAGGCGACAGGCGTTCTGCTGATCCTTCTCATCCTGGTCCAGCTCGTCTATAAGCTCTTTCCTGTAGAGATGTACATAAGAGATGACTTTGGTATATATTTTAAACTGATGCTGTTGCTTTAGCACAAACTAAATTCTACTTCAATAGATTACATATTTAACATTTTAAAATAACAGTAAATATTAGAATGCAATATTAGAATTAGTTAGGAAAAAAAAAATCACTGATATATTCACTGATAATAATACTATTGAAGTTTTTATTTAAAAACAAAAACCTGTTATAATTTTTGTTATGTATATTTCTATAGATTTTTGTTACTATTTAGGTTTACTCAATCTAATATTTATATCATATTTAAAACATTTTTTGTAATAGTTTTAGCTAACAATAATAACCCGAAAGGACCCAGGTTCATATAGTATGACCTAATGACTTGACTTGATTCCTCACTTACTTCCTCTGTATGAGAAGAGCGATCTCTGTCTGCACCTTCAGGTACTCCTGTGCCATTTTACAGTGCTGCTCAAACACTGCCATTGATTCTTTGGAGTTTGGACACGGGGCTAGAGGCTGCAAGCAAACACAGATTCACTCATCAAATGTCACAGCTTTTGGCTAATTAATCTGAAATGCAAAAGTGATATTTATACCAGTCATGGCCTGAACTCCAAAAATATCAAAATGCCTCACTCTCAATTAGCTGCCATGTATTTATAACTGAATTACACCATATAAATAGCATTAAAACTGTAACCCAGACTTGATTCAATTAGATGGTTGTTTTTACATCTTGGGAATTTTTTTCCTGAGAGGAGAGATACCACAGCACCCTGGAACGAAAACCATCCAGGCCACAGATATAGACTCAATAGTTTCCATGCATGTGTAGTCATACTTCACAATTAGCAATGCGGTAAAATGAAAATTCTGAAAATCAAAAAGAGACTGGGCTAAAAACTGAAAGAGAACACACTACGTTTCTATCTTTGAGAAGTGTACTACATAGCCTATTTTTGTTGGCCAAAATCAAACTAAATTCTGTATATCCTATCATTATCATCCTCTAATTTCCTTTCTGATACCTCAGCATGGAAGTGCGTACCTGTAACTGATGGTCCAGGGTCAAGTAGGCCATAGGGATGGAGTTATCCGAGCCGTTGGTGTCTACAAGAATAAGGAAACATCAGTAAACCATGAATCGAGATCTGATTTATTCCATCAGGTTATTTATACTATTTAGACTTGAAGTGGATCTGTAGCAGCCCCCTACGCAACATAAGTGTTTTTTAGTTTGTTGTGTAATGCTGATAGTAAAAAGAGAGTGAGAGTTCAGCAATAAATAGCAGAGTCTCATCTCAGTCCAGGACTGCGACTGTCAGACAGAAAAGCATCTTAAATCATTGATGATGCTTACGTAACGTCTGCCTCTCTGCCTGAGCTGTTTACTGTTACTGATACTGATTTACACATACAAACACACTGAGGACATGAACTTTGAGGTCACACTGAGGGAACATACAGTAAGCAGCATGTTCAGAAATATCTTTAAAAAAATATAACAATCTGCAATGATGGGATTTCAAATGTGCAGAACGCTGCCATACAATATATCAACTATAACCCCAGCTCATACCAAAGTTATTAAACATTTATAAAATCCATTTTTAAATATAGATGTGTGTGTTGATTGGTTATGAAGAAAACTGTAGACTGTACCTGTCCTGTCTGGCGTAATCATCCTCACACTGGGACTGGATGATCTGCTGTTGTTCCTACTATCCTGTAATTAGTCAAACAATGTGTCAGCTATATATACATATATAATATTTGATATTGACAATAAAATATTGTAAACTCCAATGGCTTTTGAAGAGCACTGCAGGAACATGATGCTACAGATCATTTCATAAAAGGCCAATGGTGCAGCTGACGGTCACCGTAAGGAAGCAATATTTACAATCATGTGTGCAACATCCTTACAACTGATTTCAAAAACCTAAAGGTCTACAACTAAATGTCTCACCTGGGATCTTAATTGCTCTCACACACTCTTGCTCTCTATATCTTATATTAATATTTCTGAGTATGCAAGTTAAAATAAAATGTAATTCAATTCAATTTTCAAAATTAATAGCAAAGATTGATGTTAAGCATGATTTCTATTTTAAATAATATTGCTGTTCCTTTAAACTTTCTATTCATCCTGGAAAAATCATTAAAGCAGCACTACCGTTGTGTACAGTAATGACTGCTGAAAATTCAGCTTTGCCTTTACAGAAACACATTGAAAAAACAGCTGTTAATTGTTAATATATTATTTTATAATTTTACTGTAATATTTTACAAAATATAATTTTTGATTAAATAAATACGAAACAAAACGTAAAAGCATTAAATGTATTTTGTACAATGTATTGCTACTAGTGCAAAGTTATCCAAAGTTTACATATGAATTTAATTCACTCAAAAATATACATAAAAATCAAGGGATAAGAGAAACTCCATCAACTGTCTAAACTTAGGATGAACTCCACTGTTTTCCCAAAAGCACTGAGGACAAGAGGAAGAGAGCAAGATGATGTTAGGCTTCGACCGTTCAAAAGCCTGTGGGGAAAATCTAGATCCACAACTCCTCTTTCTTCTCTTACAAAGCAGATCTTACATTCTTTCTTTCCTTTTTTTTTATTTGATAAACTATTGTGTCCTCCCATTGTGAAATCAGATGTGAGAGCACTTGTTTCATAGCAGACATGGAACAGCATATAGTTACCTGGCTATAAAAATGCTATTGTAAAGATAAACTTTCTGTTTAGATTTCTTAAACATTGCACCACTGAAAGTGTAAAATTGAAGCATCGTACCTGACTGGACTCCGTGCCAATCGCAGGAAGGTCCTGCACTGAACTGCGTCTATGAGGCTCACAGGTTGCTGCAAAAAAAAATACGAAAAAAAAGAAAAGAGGAATCTGATCAGTTTTATTTGTAGTGCATGAGCTCTCGCCCCAGGCAGAGCAAGAGAGATGTGACAGACAGCTGCACTGATTAAATCCCCAACTCACTACCATGACAGCATCCTCTCTAACGTAACTTTCACGTGACCAACCCCTCACAAGGCCACCCAGCAAAACACACACACACACACACACACCTTTTCCCAAAATCAGAAGACCACACCTACAGAATCACAAGGGCAGCTTGGCCAGCACTGATTGGACAGCTTCTATCATAGAGTGATGAGTTTTTTTTGGTTTGGACGTTAATGAGTCTGTATTTATAGAGCATGAAGCAGTAATTATGATAGGAGCTGTACTCTCAATCATGACTATTAGAAGATTACACAATTTTACTAAAGCCTAAAAACAAACACAAACTGATCTTGTAGGAAAACTATAATTCAGGTAGAGCATCTACAAAAATACCAGCAAAAATGAACTACAACCATGTGACTTAAATATGATTTACAGAAAAATACATGATGCGAATGTTAAGGAAAAATATTCCAAGGTAAATACAATTGAAGCTCTGCAAACATCTGTGGCAGGTTGACGAATAAAATTTTTTTTTTTATAAACCATACAGCTTTAAAAGTTTAATTATATTTATATAAGGTATGTGCATCTGACTTTTAATGCCTTGGTCTCTGTAGTGTTGTGATCCATATTCATATAGCAGCAGTGCTGAAAGAATATACTTTAGAGAGGAGAATTACATTTAAAAATAAAATAATCACAAATAATCGGACACTTTCTAAATAATAACAGTACAGCGCATATGCTAATAAATTACGTATTTATGCATGTATATATGCATTTATTAAAAATAAATAGGTTCTGCATGGCATATTATCATAGATTATCTATTTAAATACATTTTAAAACCTGAAAGATGAGTCAAAATTATTTGTATTCATCAGCTTTATGCCACAGATTCTGCTGATAGAGCTTAATTTGCATTTAACCAGTAATATTGCTTTAATATAGATGTAATCTCTCTAAAGCAATGATATCAGCCCATTCAAGAAATTTAAATATATAATGATAAAACAAAAACAGCAGGAAAAAAAAACCTCTATAATGAACATGCCTTTTAAAACACTCTATTATTAATAATGATTGTCACTGATGAGGTCAATGCCGTGTCAAAATGATTATGACAATAACAAAAATTATTGATAGGATATGAGCTTGCATGCAGGAGGGATACAATGCAAATCAGTTTTTCCTCATTGTTACACCAAATTAATAACCTCTTCATCATGCAACTTTTTTCCTACTCTGCAATCCTTCAATGTCCTCATTTCCTTCAGCTTTATTAGGGATGATGAAGATAATAATAGCGATGACCCTCAATGTGAAGAAGATTTATCACAACCACATTCACCAAATTAATGAACGTTTGTGTATGGAGGAGGGAGGAACAAAAAGCAGAGCATTTAGCGATATCCTTTCTGCAGGCGAGACGAGGGTGAGCTAGTGTACAACCACCGAGACGGATAGACACACACAAACACAGACGCTGGCTGATCCTCTTTCACCTGCTACAAAGCCAAACAGGAAGTCTAAGGCAGCCAATCAATCCCCATCCCCATCTCCATCTCCACTCTTATTCACCCTACATGCGGATCAACAGAATCATTGTAAATTACTGCCTATGGTATTCTTTTGAGACAGCCACACACACACATAGATATACGTGTGTATGTATATATATATGTATATATATATATATATATATATATACAGTGCCCTCCACTAATATTGGCACCCTTGATAAACCTGAGCAAAGGTGGCTGGGAGAATAAATCTGCATTGTTTATACTTTTGATCTTTCATTCACAAAATTCTAACCTACCATTGAAGTAAAACAATTGAAAATTGGGAAAACTCATTATGAAATGAATGTTTTTCTCAAATACATGTTGGCCACAATTATTGGCACCCAATGTCCTTTTCCCAAGATAACAGCTCAGAGTTTTCTCCTGTGATGCCTGAAGAGTTTGGAGAACACCTGATAAGAGAAAAGAGACCACTCCTTCATCCAGAATCCCTCCAGACCCTTTAGATTACCAGCTCCATGTTGGTTCTCCTCTTTAGTTCACCTCTCAGGGTTCAGGTCAGAGGACTGGGACAGCCATGGCAAAAGCTTCATTTTGTGCTCAGTGACTAATTATTGTGTTTATTTTGAGGCTTGTTTTGGATGATTGTCCCAATGGAAGACCCAACCATGGCCCATTATAAGATTTCTAACAGAATAAGTATATTTTATCTGTTGGTATTACATAGAATCCATGATGCCATGGGTCTAAACAAGATGTCCAGGCCCTTCCAGCTGAAATATAGACCCACAACATCAAAAACACTAATTGTACACATGGGGTACTTTTTATCCCTGTGTTCACCAAACCCATCTTGAGTGATTGCTGCTAAAATTATTATTATTATTATTATTTTTTTTATTTGATCACAGAAGGCAGTCCCATTTATAGTTCCAGTCCTGTCTGACAACCGAACATGCTGGAGATTGATTTTGGATGAGCAAGAATCCTTCCAAACAACATGTGCTGATGTAAGGGCTGTCTGACTATTTTTTTTAAAGGTTTTCTTACCCTGAGACTCAACTATTTTCTGCAATTGGTCCTTGAACTCAAACTCTATCCCCTCGCCGTGTATTAGGAGGATAGAGACACACGTCCTCTTCCAGGCAATTTCCTAACACTGTATGTTTATTGGAAATTCTTAATTATTTCCCAGATGGTGGAAATGAATTTTCTGAAAGCCACTTTATTAATTTGTGAAGCTCAATTATCTTATTATTATCCAGCATATAAGAAATATACTCTTTGGATTTTCTCATTATGTTGATAATTAAGGGATCTTGGGCTTTGTTTTCCCTCCTATATATTTTTGTGAAACAGGAAGCCATGGCTGGATATTTTCATGTTCATAATCAAAATTGTGAATGGGAATATACTTCAGAGATGTTTTACTCATAAAAAAATTCTAGGGGTGCCAAAAATTATGGTCAACAAGTATTGTAGAAAAACATTTACTTCACAATGAGATGATCTCCCCATTTCAATTGTTTTAATTCAATGATAGTCTGAAATTTTGTCAAATATTTGAACAAAAGATCAAAAGTATAAACAATGCAGATTTATTTTCACAGCCACCTTTGCTCAGATTTACCAAGGGTGCCAATATTAGTGGAGGGCACTGCGTGTGTGTATATATATATATATATATATGTATAAAATAGCATTAAGGTGGCATCTCTTGTGGTAAGAGGCAGAAGCAGTCATGAGGATGGGGTGTGAAAGTCATTGCCTGCAGTCCACTAAAATCAAAAAGAGCAAAGATAGAGAGATTGAAGAGATTTGAATGGTTGTTACTCCAGGATCACTATACGCCATTGGAAAGATAAACTGGATATAAGATCAATATGGAAATTATAACTGATTGCGTTTGGATTTAAATACTAAGACACAAAGAATCAAACAAATCAAATCAAACACTTATTTAATAATCATTTAGTTCAGGGGTTGAAACCGTTTTGACATTTTTAATTGATCATTACTGGATTACACCAGCATTCATAAATAAAGTCAATAAGTTCTGCATTATTTACGCAACACTTTCTAACTAATGAATTTCTAGTCATTTGTGATGACTGCATACAGATTTAAAATTTGTCTGAGGAGGTTAAGCACTCGGTGAGTGTGTTCTGAACTCCACCTTTGATGCAGGATTTTTCCTCATTCTCATTCAAAAGGATAAAAAAAAATAAATAAATACATAAATAAAATAAAATAGGTATACAATAATATACAATACTTTGTACAATACTTTGTACTTTTAATCAAACTTATAGGCTACAAGAGTCATGTTTACACTAATCTATACCATATATTTCCATCACCATTTGATCTTTTTGTTACTACTATATTATTTTAAACAATTAAGCACCAAAATGTACTGCATAAACAATAAGCTCATGCCCCCGATCAAGGGGTACTAATTACGCATTACTGCAACATGCAATCTTCATAGCACGAATTCATGTGTATGAAAGTGTTTGGATAATGATCATATGGTAATGAGCATATGGTGTAATTTAACATCTTTTTTTATTTTTTTTCACTAAGTCAGACTAACTGTGGCTTTGAGACACTCTGGAGTAACAACCAATGCGTGCTTGTTGCGTCACAGTGACGCCCCTTTCTCTGATTAGAAGCTGTTTGCTGGGAGCACCTGGACTCCCGGTACCTGTGACGATGATCTTGGGAATGTCCAGAATGGTGCCATGTGATGCCGTTTTACGGTGACCTCGCTTAAATTGTGGACGTGCTGCAAAAACACACATACAGACACGTGCATGTAGCGACGAACACAGGCATGCAGACAATGTGTGTACTGAGACAGAGAGAGGGTGGTGCAGACAGCGAGGTAGACTGGGTAAGGGATGTCGCTCCATTCTTCAGCTGCATTAGAACATACATGCAACACGCATACAAACACGTACACAAAGCACATACATCTCTCCAGAGGTGTATGGAACGAAGCTTGTTGGAACGAGTGACTGCAGAAGGACAGATCAAAGGTGGAATGGAGATGCCATGCAGCTCTATGTGTCTGATGTGTGTTTGGGCGCACTGGCTGAGATCAGCGGTACACTGGATACTAGTATATGCACTATTCAGCCAGTGCAAATACAGAAAAGTGAGGTCAATGTCTATTAAAAGGGACACTGTTAGTAGTGCGTGTTCTCGGTTAACATGTCAACCTGAGGACAAAATTGATAGCAGGAATAGAAAGTTGTGGAGTTTATATCAATATATGTGTCTACTGCAAAAGAGAAAAAACTCCACATTAATAAATCAATGGTAAATAACACTGACTTCTCTGAATGTACTGTAAAATGCCATTGTTTCTTGAATCAATTTCTGGCAAGGAATGAAGCTTTAGGACTGAGGGGGCAAATGTTACCTGCGGGAGCAAAGGGCAATCTGTGCTCCAGTTCGGAGAGATCGGTGCTCATTCGTTTGCTGTCGGATGAAGCCAGACAATGTGGTCTGCCAGAGAGACTCTCTACGCTGCCCCCTCTGGAGAGAGGGTGACCAGGTCTTAACGGGTCACCCTGAAACATACATCATCACAGATTCAGCTCTTGAACATTCTTACAGGACATGGTCTTTGTGCGTTTATGTATTAATGTGTTACCTTTGGTTTATATGGGAACTTGATGGTGTCGTTGCTGCCTGGGGAGTTGGTGTGCTCCATGTTGATATCGTTCTTGTGGCTGGTACATGTGTAGTCTATATATGAGCCTGGATTAGAGAGGTGTGTTATTTAAATGTACAAATTTTATGTTTGACTTCCGTACCCTTCTAAATGGATCCAAAATAACAAACACTGATATTACACTGCGATTAAAATGTTTTGGGGCTTTATGTATTTTAAAGTTTGTTGAAAGTAGTTTCTTAGGCTTTATTTAATCATAAAATTTATAATAATATTGTGCAGTGTAACCCTAGACCACAAAATCAGTTTGGGTTTATTAGTACCAATGGCCAACAACACAATGTATGGGGCAAAAAAATCAAATAGATTTTCAAATAGTATCTCAGCCAAAACTGTCATATCCTAACAAACCATACATCAATGGAATTTAAATTTTAGTGAAATCTAAATGTAGAAATTGACACTAACAACTGGTTTTGTGTTCCAGGGTCACAGCTATTTAAAATAACTTCTCTTTTTTAATATATTTCAGACTTCATTTCAGCCATAAGTCTAGTCTTTAATGTCACATTGACCTTTGGATATCATTTTAATATGCTAATTTGGTGCCCTAGAAAAATTTCCTACCACATTTGAGTTGTGCTACTTAATAAAGAACAGCTCTGCTTCTTAATATGCTTCTGAAAACTCTTATGTTTTTCAGGGTAACTCAAAATAACAGCATTTATTTGAAATAAAAATCATTTGTAACAATGTAAAAGCTTTCACTGTTCCTTTTGATCAATTTATTGCAGTCTGGCTGAATCAAAAATATTCTTTCAAAAAAATAAATAACTTACTGATCTTTGAATGGTTGTGTAACAGTCCAGAAGAATTTAGCAAAAGCATCTGAACCATTTGATTTCTCACCCACACCATTCGAAAATGATTTAAACTAAATAAAATGAAAAAGCTATGAACAAGTATTTTTTATTCAAACCTATTCAGTTATTCTGTACCTGTGCTGGCGGCAGAGTTACTCTGGCCATCATCTGAATACTGATAAGGGTACTGAAGAGGCTCTTCCGATCCTGGGAAATACTACAAGGGAGAGAGAGGGATTAGACTGAAATGGCTGAATACGATGCAGTGTAGACAGTCAGGAACACTAAAATGATTTGCCAGGCATGCTGGCGGTGTGGTGTTACCTTCATAAGGTGGCTCATTATCTTCACTATCTCCTCCATGGAAGGCCGCTGCGAAGGGTCTTTGGACCAGCAACGAGTCATCAGGCTCTCTATGGGCTTTGGTAGGTTCTTAATGAGAGGTGGACGTGTGCCTACAAAAAAAAAAAACGAAGATTGAAGCTAATCTTTGACCAAAAAAAGTGTCTCAGAGGGCAAATGTAAAACTTACCACGGTGCACAGCCCACATGATGCGGAACGCAGGGCCACCGATTTCATCAAAAGGCTTCCGGCGTGTGATCACCTCCCAGAGAATAATACCCCAACTGAACACATCACACTTCTCACTGTAGTTACTGCCTGCAGGACATACAGTACATACAGATAGAAATTACCTTTCCGTGCTCATGAATTACCAATTAAGCTCCACATTCTAGTTAAGCATTTATTCTAAAAAAAATATTTACATGCTTCAAAGCTATTGGGTATTCCTGTGATTACACAAAAAAGTTTTTAAATGTTTAAGAGAATTATTGTTGTTTATTGTTGTATTAATAACATACTGTATATAATGCATAAATAAAGGATTACATTGACGGATGAGGAAAGCAAAGGTATTTGCATGATTTGCACTATAGGGGTACAATATAAGGGTTTAAGGCCAGTAAGTTTTTATTAATATTTTTTGATCAATTAAATTTTACCTTGTAGAACATGAGATGAACAATTCAATTTCCTAACATTTATTACTATAAATATTACTTTTATTTAATTGTAACAATTAAGTTAAGAAGAGTTTCGCTCATTTGGTAAATAATTAATTATTGTATGGTAAGGCTGACATTTGCATCAAGTTGCCCCAAAAAAAATACAGATGCAAATGGTACTATACAATATAAAGGATGAAAGCTATTTGCCAGAAGCTCATTTTCACCCATCCAGGGTGGGGGAGCCTTTATCTTGTCTGCCCTTTTTGAACAGATGAGCTAATTTCCTCTCATGCTGCCCTGGAGAGCCTTAATTGCTGCTCTTATTATTCTTAAATTACAGCGCCTTGCGCAAGTATGTCTTTAGCTGCCTTGCTCTGGTCTTCTGATAATACTTGTTGTCAGTGCAGCAAATGAGCAGAGCTGCGTCTCCTATGCTGGCATTGCTAGTGGAGTAATAACATGGGATTTCTGCTCCTCCCCAAACAAACAAGATAACAACCTGCTCCTAATTGATGTTTCCTCCGACCCCCCCTGACAGCCAAGTTCCCCTGAACGTGTTTGGTAAAATTGAAACCCATTACCGGTTGATTGCGTAAGCATGCATTAAAATTATAATGGTTTCATCCATCATCTAGACCAGGAACGTCCACCAACTCTGGTTTTGGGAAAATATTTGTTTGAGTGATAGTGAAGACTGAAATGGCCTGTGAGAAGTCAATTAATAAAAAACAGGAAAAAAGCAAACAGAAGAACAAAGAAGTTTTGTCATTAAAATCTGAGAGAGAGAGAGAGAGAGAGAGAGAGAGAGAAAATAAATAAATAAATAAAAAACAGCCCATTTAGAAGCCAATGGCTGTACAAAACTGAACACAAAAGATTTTGGATAGTTCCTGTAGCTTGCCTTCAAACACCTCCGGGGCCATCCAGGCTGCGCTTCCCTTGTTATTAGTCATGTGTGTCTGGATGTCACATGCTGTCCCGAAGTCACAGATCTTCAGCACAGTACCTCCAGCAACCAGGAGCAGACTTGGAGCAAAAAAAATACAAAAGATATAAACAGAGATATCTCCAGGAAGAAGAAAATTATGTAGGAAACTCACATGCAGCTTTTAGGAATCAAGGGAATACTATGGCAAAACTGATCTCAGAATTTTTTTTTTTTGTTAGTCTATTCAGTTGTGCGCTAAAGAAACATTCCTTATCTCAGTTTACCAGAAAAAAAAAATTATAAAATTGTTCAAACATTCCAGCATGAGAACCAAATTAACCAAATTTTCTAAAAACACACTTCAACTAGAAACTACTACAATATTTTTTTTAAAACAGAGCTATACAGATGGCAGTTAACAAGTCACCAACCATGCTTTAGTCCTATTAAATGCAGTTTAAGCACTTCTAAATGGTTCATGGGGGTTTGATGCCAGCTTTAGCTGGCTGTAATATATCAAATGTTACTAATAACCCAGTTCTTCCTGAGAACTTCATTCTCAGTGTCTGGGAGAGAAGCCAGCTGACCATTTCCATGGTGTGCTGCCAGGGCTTTTTACAAACAGAGCCTCATAAATAACCAGCCCTGGCCTGGACAACACCATACGCTGCCATGATGTAAGTGATGCAGAGTAAGACTCCAGAACATACACCGTCTGACATCTGGACCGGACTGCATTTATGATTAATGGCAGCCCTGAATGATCCAGTAACGTTTCCATCACAGTAAAAAACAACAACAAAAAACAAACAAAGCAACACGTGTAGAATGAAAACAAATGGTCTGTTTACACCTGGTATTAATCTCAGGTGATTTGATCACAAGTGGTCAGGCAAGATTAAATGTAATCAGGTGTGTTTAAGACCCTCTAATAACAGCAAAAACAAATCTTCATGGACATGGAAACCTTACACAACATGAACTAAATGTAACAGGCATACAGGTGAGGAGAAAAAGGAATTTTCAAGTGACATAAGACATTGTAATGAGAGAGAAATGATGGAGGTGCATACTTGGGAGGTTTAAGGTCCCTGTGAATGAGAGCCTTTGGTTTCATGCCATGAAGATAAGAGACCCCCTGGGAACACTGCAGGCACCAGCTCATGGCGTGAGATGCAGTGTAGTGAGGAAGGGGCTCTGCACCATGCAGCACTGTCAAAAAGAATAGTCATAAACACAAGCACACATATGTTCCAGAACTGAGTGAGTGAATGTTTTAACATATGTGCTCGGACACCGTGAAGAACTTTGACACAAACCATTACTGTAGGCCCGGGGTTGAGGAGCAATTTTGAGCCAACTATTATTAAGATTGTTTAAAATTGTACCACAAAAATACTGCATAAATCTTGTGTTTTTTTGAGCACTTATGCAAGTTTGTATATAAACTCCAAATAGTATTTTTTACATTACTGCAAATAAATTCTACAACAGAAACTAAATATGATCTGATCTGTCCAAGTACATAACTGGACGTTTTTAAGCCACAATTTTCATTTTATTTACTCCCTTTATGTACCTTTATAAAGCCAAACCTACTACTGGGTCAATAAAATGTTGCATATAATTAAATAAATTAATAATTATTTAGTAGTAATTTACTAAAACATACTCACCATTGTACAATGAACCTCCCTCTGCATATTCCATCACCAGACATACCTGCAGTAAAAGAACAGCAACCTTGTTTCAAGTTTCTTTTTACAAAAATAAATGAAATTATACCTACAGCAAAATCTTAACATCATGATCAAAATCTTCTAACATGTTGTAGAGACTTACAGGGTTACTGCAGGAACCATACAGCTTCACAATGTTGGGATGATTTACACGGGACAACTGGCGGAGCTGGATAAGAGAGAAGACTCAATCAGATTTATTCATTTATTTTAATAAAACAAACCAAATGTCTGTTTATCCATAATTTATTGTTTCTGACTACAGTTACTAAGGTGCACAAGTGAAACAGAATACAATAGTACCTCAACAATGAAGGCATTTCTCTCTGATTCACTCTCTATAGTCTTGATGGCCACATCTCTACCTTTCCACTTGGCCTTGCACACAACACCGAATGCCCCTCTGCCCACCACCTACACAGCACACATGTATAAGAGGTCATCACACCGAATGAAAGCACACATTCACAACCTCACAGCAGTGCAGAACATTTCAAAACAAACCTAGCAGAAAAAACAGGAAACCATAACAGTGTAAACCGTGTAAAGGTGTTTCATAAAACAAACTGCAAAGGCATAATTCAACAAAACACACGCATTAGTACTCTAAAAACAGTGTGCCTTAAACATAAACTATAAAAAAACATAACTGAATGTTAAAATTAGGTTGTGCATACAGATACAATGTCAAAAGTCCCACTGATAGTATTAGCTATCGAGGGAGCCTTTGCAGGACATTTCCACACTCCTATCAGTTTGTTTATTAACATTATCACCTGCTTAGCATGTCACTCACCTCTTCCACCCCAATATCAGTATAGTCTATCTCCTCAAACGGGTACATAGGTGTTTCCAGCATTTCGGCGGAGAACATAGACATCGCTAGCTCGTTAGCCAGCTAATCATTAATACACAAACAACAGACTTTATAGTCCTAAAACTCTTCAGAGTTCACAGCCGAACGGTTTTAGAATAAACACGGAAGCCGGAGAGCCTCTTCCCTCGACACGGTCTGCATTACACAGATATACGTGTATGATAAGTCACTTTAAAAACTTGTTTAGCGGCTAACGAGCTAACCTGTCAGTCTAATCCGTTAGCCACGCGGCTAAGAGGCTCCGAACCAGATTAAAGTATGTCAGACATTCCAAACCACGGAAAATTGTTGTCATTCAGAAGGGGAATACGCCCTAGGGTCTCTGTGAAGTGCACTTCAGGGTATCGCATCGACATAAAAGCGCCGGCTGTTGCGTGTTAGCGCTAGGCCGCTTGTTGGGTCGCGCTGGTGCGGTCGATGGATCTCTCCTCCGCGCAGCGCTCACTCCACACCGCCGCTGCCGCTCCGCACATCGGCCTTTCTATGTACCCGATGATACCGCTCGCTTAAAACCTGCTTTTACGTCTCCCGTTAACCAGGACAGACCTTCACAGCCATCGGACGCAAGGCTAGAACTTTACAACTCTCGCCTCCATGGGCTCGTTTGTTTTTCTTGTTTTCTGCGGGGGCTGTTTAGGCTTCAGGAAGTGTGCGCTCTCTTGTATTGTGCCCCCTCCAGTCCATGCCAACTGAAACGTCTCCAAGATTGGAGTCAAACAAGGCCTGTCAGAATCTTTTCCAGTCGTTATAATAGAGGATTCGTTATGTTATAATATCTATCTGGAGTTGTATTTCTAACCAGAAGGTTATATATATAATTACATATATGTATATGTAAATGTATATTTAATTATCTTTTCTGCACAAGGTACATCATGCATGAAGGCCAAAAATACTACTTTATTATTTAAGCAACACACATAGAACTGTTGTGACAAAACAGGCCTCATTTTAAACTCCATTGTCACCATAATTAGATAATGTTAAAACGATGGGAATTATCTAAAATAATGTTACAAATATGAAACATCTGGGTTGTAACAGAAAATATTAACACAACTGCTTGATATTATAGTAGAAATATAAAAATTATTAAAGCATGCGTGACATTTTAAATAATGGCAGGTGTACTAAAGTGTACTACTTAGAGATTTAATGAATATGTATTTATTTCTCTTTTATTTTTTTATTTAGAACAAAGCACAATTAAAATATACAAACTCAATTGGTGTTTCAACACCAATGACAAACCATGAATAAAGCATGAATGTATTCATAGTCATGTTGTCACTTGCACTAAAACCTGTCTAAAAAGCATTTGGGATCCATACCTATCCAAGTCTATTTGTACAGTTATGTGTCATTAACTGGAGTCACATCAAACTGATCAACAAATCAAATTTGCTGAGCAACCTGGTCACATGCCCTTGGTGAGCTAATTATAAACCCAGAATTTCAACCATCATTTCATGACAGCTGAAAATGATCCCCATTCATCACCGGGGAAAAAAAAAAAAAAAACACTTCTGGAAAACTATAAGCAACATTCGTTCATGTGCAAACAAGGTTACTGAGATGAAGTAACCTTTCCAGCGGTGCAGTGTCCTCTCTGGGGAACTGGTGACATCATTTCCACTGTGGGTTCCATGGAACGGGTAATGGTGCAGGTCTGTTTCTTTCATCTCATTTGAATAGTAATACTGGCAGGAAGTGGGGGAGACCGGGGCTAGCAGTCAAACCTTTTACCCTGAATATTTCTCTGGGTATATTTATTATTGTTTTTTGTACAATTTGTGTATGGTAAATACATAAATATTATTTTCTATTATCTCTCTTTAAGAAGATACCCCATCTGTAATTTATTTCAGCAAAATGTAAACAATTATAAAATATATGAGAATCAATATTGATTTAAGCCCTAAGTTAGGCAGATGTAGCCCCTGTGACAACTAGCCCCAGTCTCCCCTAAACAGTAATCATCACACTTCTTCTCAAGACCTTTCTAATAGAGGTTTTGTAGCCAAATCAATAAACAGAAGAATGTTTTGTCTCTTTTATATCATTTAGATGCCTTGATAATTAAATTAAAATAGGTTACAACTTAATATATTAAATTTATTAGCAAAAACAGATTTCTTAATTATTATAAATATGTTTTTATTGTGTTTTATTGTGTTAGTTTTTTTTAGTGTTTTACCTAATCAAAATAGCCAAACTGCAGTTTGATTGAGATTAACTAGAATGCACAATGAAAAAAAAACATGATTTTTAAAAATCGCTAAAAATGGAGTTATCTGTTTTTGCAAATGGGCTCTTCATATACAATTATGACACAAAGCACAAAACAATTAAATAAACCCTTTACACCGCTATTGTAAAAAAAAAATATCTTATGGACATTTCTAAAAGAGTAGGTCTAAAATTAATAAATACTCCTCATAAATATCCAAAATAGACTTTTCAGTACATTCTAATGAAAGCAATCAATTCTCTTAAACATAATGTCGTTATGATGATGCAGTGATAGTAATTAAGCTGAGCGGATATATTGAATTGTGGCCACACAGGTACCATTTATATCCCCATGTAATAATTAGGCTTAATGATAAAGCCAAATGGCTCATTAGAATGCTCATCCACGTTCGTCTGAGACAAGTACAAGGGTAGGCATATGGTGTGGGATCTGGGCTCTGAACAGATGATATTTGCCTACCTTGTCTTCATCCAGAATGCCCTCACACACAACATCGCCCTCATCTGCTTGTTATTTTGTAAGGCGTGGGAACAGGCTTCATTCTGTCTAACAAGTGAGAGTTCATCAGCGCACTTTGCCATCAACACAGCCACGATTTCTAACTCTATTGGTGGTTTCTTTGAAGGACTAATAACAGAAAAAAGTGAATCTCCTCAACTCTGTCGTCCCACCACATGGTGGCACTGGGGCTCTATCCCGTTTGCTTTACCAGGTGGAAGCTCTCCATTCCCTTGACTTTGATAAAGTGTTGAAGCAGCCACAACACGTCGTAGGTACATATGCATTGCTGTGATACAATTAGAATAAATTCATTAATTTCCTTATGCTGGTATCAGCACTCTGCTGAAGTGGAAATAATCTTTTGCCTCTAATAAGTTGATCGATTGCATAATGTTTCTGCATCTGACAAACATTTGTCTTTCGTTTATGGCTTTTTAGATGCCGTAAGCTCTTAAGCTTGGCATTATGAATATCCATGTCCCAAATAAGACAAACAATGTTTAATTGGAGTAGCAAGAGTGTGTATGTGTGTGGGGTAGGGGGTGCAAGAAAAGGCTGCTCTTTGTAAATATTCATGCAGATCATTTTGTGTAAGTAGAACAATTCCCTCTGCTGCAGCCAGACAAGCAAAACAGAGAGGGAGCATCAGGGGACTGTGTGCAGTCATTTTGTTAAAGAATTTTAACTCTATCTAAATGCTCCATTCATTTGCTCTGGATTTATGTGACACTTAAAATAAATCAGCTGAAGAATAAACCCAACAAGCTGATTAGTACTAGTCTACTGCTGCTGCTGTAACAGTGAGCACCCACATAGAAGAGCCCCGTGAGAAATTGCTACGCTCGCTGAGTGCTGTTCCTGCATTTAGACGTTTTATACAGCGTAAGCCTAGAGCAAAATAATCGCTTTGTATCTGTAATGTGGTTTGATGTGCATATGGCCTGTTATCAAAAATGTTGCATATGCAAATATCATTGTCTTTGGCAAGCAATGTATTTTGGTGCATGTTGATGTTCCTTTTTGAAAGATAATATTATGTATCACTTGCGATGGTGTATTGCCACAGAAAAATCAACCATTGTGCCTTCAAGCAGTATCATGGTTTTGTGTAGCCTTTATATGAGTGAATCAGTTGAGTGAATCATTCATTGAGTCACTTATAAAGTGGCTGCATCTGAAATTGATGAAATCATTTGAGTAAATTATTTTATTTGATTTTAACTCATGAAGGCAGCCATTTTATTTTAGTTCCAACGAAGAACATTAGAATGAATTAATTAATGAGTCATTCATAAAGAATCACTTTTATAATTTTTATAATTAGAGAATCAGTATTTACTAAAATCACTGTTGATTGAATTATGGACTTCCTAATAAATGATAAATGATTCAGTGACTCCAGAACAGTTATTTGGATTGAATTACATACAGTCTCTTTCTCATAAAGGCAGTATTTTTTGTTAGAATGATTCGGTGCTTCTGAACAAATTGCTTGAATGAATGATTCAGTGATTCACATATCATTAGTTTTAGCTCCTCAATGAGTCATGTTTCCAAAAAATCCATTGAATGAATCATATAAATAACTTCTAAACACAGGCAATTGCTGACACATACTGTGACATTGCCTGCAGAAAATGGTACCAAAACATTTATTTTATGAAAGAACTACAGTGTGAGCTAAACGATGATATATCACATAATACCCAATACTGCTGTTTCACACCGAACTTAGTTATTTGAATGCCTCATAACAGAATATGAATAAATGGCCTGTTCTCTCTCCGTAAAGCATAATTTGAGCTTGGCCGTCCCTGCAGGGTATTGGGTGACAGAGTTACTGCAGCTGCTCTCAGCTGGAGCCTGGCTGCACAGCCAAAGAGACCAACTGCTGAGCATGGGGACCAGCTGAGACTGACCTTTCCGAATTGTTCCACCCGAGCTGGGGGACATTGCGCTTGATAAGTAGTGCCAAGCGAGAAGGGGGGTCGTCAGGGGCCGAGACTGTAGCGCAGGGCGCCAGCGCCTCGCTCAAACCAAGTAGATCCCAGCGATAAGACCTTTATTGTCTCACTCCTGTTATAATTTGTCAGTTAAAGTTTAAAGAGGATGGAAACAAGCGCAGTGAATGACCTTTTCTGTCTGTTGCAGCTTCTGCGTTGCAGCTTTAGAATCAGGGTTTTCTATCAAAGGCGTCAGACATTATTAATCTTTAAAAGATTATATATTATAGTAGATGAGATCATTATACTGAAGTGCATCTCAATCCTTTTTATCTGAAAAATGAAGTACCACTTCTTATCTGACGCAACATTGTCATGTGAATTTCACAGCAGTCTGCGGTAAAAAATAAACATTATTAAGCGCAAAATGTTTTCTCTCAGGAAATAAGTGATGTAAAATTGGCTAAAGTGTAATTACATTTATCTTCAGAAACAACAACCTTGACTATATCTACCCTTTAATGGAGAATTTTCATTGGAATTTATAGCCAAAGGCTAAGCATTTGCATTCAAGAAACCAAGGTATAAGTGCTGCAACTCTACCTCATAATGATGCAATGGAAAAGTGCAAAAATAAACGAAATAATAACAATGATCTCATGAGAGCATGAATATAGACGAACGCTGTGCACCAAAGGAACGGTATTTGTGGGGTAATGAGCTCTAGAGGCCAGAGCTTTACCATTATCAGCAGTGCTACAGAAAGAGGCCTGCTGAATATCTGCGAGTCACGGTGTTCTGTTCTTTATGACACACTTTTGCTTATTTTCTGTCTTAGCTTCACTCCATTTGTAATGCAGTGCCTACATCTTATTTCAAAGAGAATCAATCATTTTAAAAAGTGATTTATGCCATGTGGACGGTGTCCAGAGCAGTAGATTAGCTCTTTAAAGCAGTCTCCAAGGGATTCAGCCCAGTAAACACTTGCTGTTTTTGGGACCCCGAGGTCAGCCATTTTCTTTTTTCAGGGTCACACCATCTCTGAATAAATGACTCATTGTGATTGTAGCATTAGGCCTGCAGTAGCTTAAAATAAAACGATTTGTGGCTGAGGCATTTACCCAACCTCTCTGACTCTGTATGGTTCAGAATTTGCTGTGATTTTTTAGAGCAACCAATTAAAGGAATATTTCATCAAATATTAAATGTTTTTTACTTGCTTCTGAATTAGTTTTCTTTCTTCTGCAGAACACACCTTTCAGCTGTTTTTGTCTATAAGATATAAGTAAACAGGGTCCAGAATTTCAAGGACGTAAAAGTAATCAGTCTAACTGGTGGTTTAAAGGGGCCACATTCACTTTTGCAAGCACTTTTTTGGACTGAAATGTGTTGGGAGTGTGTGTACAAAACCACCCTACAATGATAAAGATCCACACGTAGTTTTATTTTAATTTAATAAAAATAAGTTGGCCCTTCTGAAATCAAGCCATTCTCAAATGCATGTTGGTGTGGCGTCACAGCAATAGAGGCCACTCCCACAATAGTTGATTGACAGCAGCATGTCACACAGACTGAACTGCTGTCTTACCTCAGACCTGCCCTGAGTGAGCCGTCATCAGACCGAGACGCAGAGACAAGCATGACTCTTATGAGAATTTTGTTGTTGAATGTATTAATGAACATAGCAGTAGTGATTTACTCCCGACATCTGAGTGACTGAAGACGCGGAGGATTAACGTTACGTTTGGTTCTGAAGGGAAATGTTCGTGCGAATCCTTCATGATCCAGCCTCACTTATAGAAGCAGCGAGTATAATGTCCTTTAATGAATCTTTGCAAATCACCTTTCATAATAATGTGCTAATTAGCTTCACTATGAATACGGCTAAAAAAAGATCCTCTGAGAGCGTCCGGAAAAGAGGGGCGGAGTCAGCAGAGCTCATGAAGATTTAAAGGGGAAGTACACAGAACAGAGTGATTTCTAACGAGCTGTTTCTGACAGGGTATAATGAGCGTTTTTACACTATCTTTGAGAAATTTTAAAACAAACTATATTACAAACTTTCCATTAAGACCCTAAAGAATCATATTAGCTCGAGGAAAATTGGCATTGTATGACTCAGAGAGCTAATTAATTCAGAGAGCTAGCTATATAAAATACATTTGCATTGAGTCATTTATCAGACACTTTTATCCAAAGCAACTTACAAATGAGAATAGAATATTAACTAGCAGCAAGCAAGTCTTGGTTAGCCTAACAGTACACACAGCAAGGGTTTGTTTTATATTACAGAAAATACAAGTAGATAAAATAGAAAAAGGTATTTTTTTAAATAACATAAATGTCAAAAGAATAGAAAAAGAATAGGTCACAGCAGTGTTAGTCTTAGGGTCTTAAAAAATGTAGAATATAATGCTAGTGTTAGAGGCTGTTTAAGGCAAAAAGCAAAAGTAGTTAGAATAGAAATAGAATAGAGATTGCAAATGATAGAGGGTCAATTTGTTTTTTAAAAGATAAATTAGAATAGAAAGGTCTAGAAGGTCATAGGAAAATGTGTTTTTAGCTTTTTCTATAAGATAGCTAAGGATTCAGCTGCTCTGATCGAGTTAATTTACTACCCAGTCAAATTACTGAAGGGAAACATACACGGATAAACAGAGCATAAACCAATTAATTAATTAACATTTGCTCGTTACTCAAGCACTGAAATGTGTAGAAATACATCAGACCTAAACTGTGCCTTTGGTTTAAGCTGAACACAAGATTTTTTTTTCAGACAGAACAGCAGAACACAGTGCCAGTCTAGCATTTGATTTCCTGTTGCCGAGTGTTAAAAACAGGCTGGCGTCTCATTATCATTCTGCTCTTCCCCGGTCTCTGGCTGGATCTCTGCCTCTCAGCAGATGGTGTCCGATGTGAAATTCATCAGCAGGTCTCGAGGAGCGCGGACACGTGCTCGATACATGAGGCGCATACACAAGCAAGACTGGCCCATTTCTGCACTGAAGAAATGTTAAATGCTAATAAGAGACCGAGCTGACCTCATCTCCAGCAGAGCATCTGATTTAACCCCTGATACAGGCCTTATACACGCTGCTATAAGAATCAATCAGCTGCATTCTTCAGGACAGACGTGAGTAGGGCTGCACGATTTTAAGAAAAAAAACTAATTTCGGTTTTTCTGATAAATATTGCGATGCGACTTTCGATTTTTGCGTTCGATACTTTAAAATGCAAAAAACCTAAAATTATGAATAAAATATGTTGTTACTTTTACGACACAGAGGGTTAAATAAACTACATACATAGTGATTGAGGTAATGAGATTGTTTGATGCTGCATGATTATTAAATACCTGAACCTAAATACCAAAGTATAAGAAGACATAATGGAAATTAACT
>JAUCNO010000386.1:8089053-8100731 GCA_032353835.1 Enteromius viviparus | reverse complement strand
GATTTAAAGGGGAAGTACACAGAACAGAGTGATTTCTAAAGAGCTGTTTTTGACAGGGTAAAATTAGCGTTTTTTTACATTATCTTTGAGAAATTTTAAGACTATATTACAAACTTTCCATTAAGAAAGAAACTAAAGAATCATACTAGATTGTGGACAAACTGGCTTTGTATGACTCCTTTAATCAAAGTCTTCTGCAGTCTCATTGGTGATGCCCTCATGACATTGACACAAAAGAACTAACACAGTGCAAGTGGTTTCTGCAAGGGAAAAAAACATTCATTTTCTCCATAGGGGAACTGATTTTTAACGTTAACTTATAAACATTTGAAGACAGAGATACTGTGAGCAACAATGTTGTTAATTAGGAGTATGTGCTTTTGTTAAAGTCACCAGCTTGCATTATTTCAACTTATTTTTAAATAACATGTTTAACAGCAGAAGTCTACCCATTATTGTAAAAGAAATCTCCAGCTGTGAATAGAAAAAGAAAATCAGACAAAAAAAACGTTGAAAAAGTGGACTAACACTGTTAAAGCCAATTCACACCAACCACAATTACTATAAAGATAAGGTTCTAACGCTTTTAATATTAATGAATGATCACAAAGATAATGATAAAGACACAGAGAAATGATATCATTGAAATCATATTTTTTCCCAGCCCGATGAACGATAAAAGCATTGACATCCAATCAGGATCCATTCTGCTATCAGTGGATTATGATAAACATGATTTCGTTCACTGGTGTGGACAATTATCGTTATCTTTATGTTCTGGGTGTAAACGGGGCTTTAAACTCTATAAGGTTTGCTGGTATTGACATAAATATTTTGTAAATAACTACTTAAATTTCACTCTTTATCAAATCACTTTAGAAGACTTGAATTAAACCACTTTGTGATATTGTCCCATTTGGATCTTGGAACTGTTGGACACCATTAACTTCAGATGTTCTTAAGTGTTGGAAAACAAAATGAGTGTTTGTAAATGACAACATCTCTTTAATTCTTGGGAGAACTATCACTTTGAATACTGACCATACACTAATGAAACCTATCCGAAACATCTTCAGAATGTGCACGTGTGAAATTTCTCAGTGTGAAGAAATGGAAGACAAAACCCCAAGCACTAACGTGCCACTTTCGGCCTCTCTCTGTGACATTCTTTCTCCCTCATTATGCTGTCCATCAAACCTGGGTGCATCGGAGTCAGAGTGGCCCAAATACATCCTTCTGCCAAGGCCTCAGATTTTGTGGTCACTGGCACTTTATCCAGGCATAGGTCCATTTCTGTGATGAGAAGAGAGGAGCGTCAGTGATGAGGGTAAGAGCACTCACCAGAGAAAAGCTGCAATAAAAAGATGTGTGAAGAAGTCATGTCTGGCTTCTCTGGATAAAGGAGAGTCTGTCTGTTAATGTCTGCATCTGCTGCAGAACCCCCTGCTATGAGAGAAAGAGAGAGGGGAAGAGCTCTCTCATACTCCATAGGCTGTCTGCTGCACCAGACAGACAGGGATCAAGGACATTCTTGTTATTTGTGATTATTCCCCCTGCTATCTCCTCTCCTGCTTTCTGTAGAGGATTGGAGTGATAAAAAAGGCAGGCGACTCAAAGGAGATTTTAAGAGGAGCTTTCTGTGGGGCAGGATATGGCTGAAGACATCAGCGTGAGTAGGACAGCTCATTTCTCTTCAATGCAGCTGGGTCAGGTGTGGAGGAAACTGGGGATTTGGTGGGATTAGGACCACCCCGTTGGCTCTCAGTCCATACAGCTGACCACTGAGTTTAACGTATTGGAGGTAAAGCTTGGCCTTTGGTGTTTTGGTGTGACCAATGGGAATCAGGCTGTTTTCCGGAAGTCAGGACAGAGTTTGAAGGTTGTTTCTTAGATTGTAAGCTGTGATGTGATATAAAGGCTCTGATTTACTCTACTTCTAGGCTCTTTTTTGTGTTGAGCGCATAAATGCCATAATGAAGGTGTTTTTAGTTTTTTTTAGGCCAAGGAGTCCTTGGTTGTGAGCCGGTGTCACACAAGATCCTATTCTTCCCACAACTTTTTATGGGCACCTCATTGGATGTCTGAGAACTGCTTAATCTTAACATTAAAATACACAACACTCTCAAAAAATAAAGGTACAAAAGCTGTAACTGGGGCAGTACCTTTTCAAAAGGTATACGTTTGTACCTTTAATGTTCAAATATGCACACCAAGTGACAGCTTTTCTACCTTTATTTCTGAGAGTGAACTGTTCAAAAGATTTTTCTTTTGAAAGAAATTAAGACTTTTATTCAGCAAGGACAAATCAAATTGATCAGCTTTTGTAGGAGCCTTATACTGTTTAAAAGATTGCTATTTTAAATAAACTGTGTTCTTTTGAACTTGCTATTTATCGAGACATATATTGTGGTTTCCACAAGTATGTTTACCAAATGTTTCATCAAGAAATGTTTCTATAGCAGCAGATCAACAATGATTTCTGAAGGATCAAGACTGGAGTTATGACTACTGAAAAATCATCTTTGCATCACAGAAATAAATCACATTTTAAATATATTCAAATAGAAAAGATCAGTTTTAAAATTGTAATAATATTTGATAATATTACTGTATATTAGATCAAATAAATGCTGTATCATTTGTGTCATTGTGGAAAAAGCTTGAATGAGCCAGAATACATTTATATACACCTAGGATGTTTTGGGGTGAGTAAAATATGCCCCAATTTTTTTTTGAGTGAACTTTCTTCTTAAGTAAGAATAATAGATGCTGTAGAAGTATTGTACATTAATCAAGTTAACTCATTGATGATTGCATTGCATATCACTAAAAATAACCATTATTTAGTGTATACTGGAGGTATACTTGTACAGTATATTGAATGAACAGAATAAAAACATTTAGTTGCACTTGAGCTTTTTATTGTTGAGCTTTATATGGTTTTTCTTTTTTTTTGTTTGGAGGATCTCTAAGACAGTGCAGAACGCGATTCCTCATTTCCTCACATTTGCGTCTACCATTTTGAGGAAAAGCTCAGTTTCCGTTCAGAACTGCACCATTGCGCCGAGGGACTGCTCAACGCTTGATTTTTTCCCTCTCTGAAAAGCATTTCATTTCTTAAAATAATGGAGTCAATGCAGTGTGGAGGTATTTGGATCTGTGGAGTCTCACACCGATGAAGGGGAATTGACTATTATTCACTGTTTACCTGCATGGTTCCTGCCAAGGGAGAGATGGCAGCTGTTTGTTTTTTCTTCACCTCAGCACACCATGATGAACTGTGACAGCTGACATCTGAGCAGCCAGTCAAAGAAAGTGCCTGTAATGAGCAGCCTGCTTGCTTGAGAGACACATGCC
The DNA here is from genome assembly GCA_032353835.1 of Enteromius viviparus. NCBI lineage: Eukaryota > Metazoa > Chordata > Actinopteri > Cypriniformes > Cyprinidae > Enteromius > Enteromius viviparus. The sequence continues at coordinate 8,097,374 of JAUCNO010000386.1, read as the reverse complement.
ATCATATCTCAAATAAAGTTATTCTCCTCCTGTCTCTTTCTCTCTCTCTCTCTTTAGCTCATTCACTCCTTCACTCGCTCACACGCTGCATTTTCTCATCAGATGCCAGAGGCTAACGCTAGGGATGCTTATCTAAGGCTGGTTTATTTGTTTGTTTGGAAACAGGTGTGTTTGCATTGTACCTAGATTAAAACGCACGTCCGGTTTGAGTATAGAAGTCAGTTAGCATGTTTGACTCCAGATGCCAACCGAACCCTCGAAGGAGGCAGGCGTGACACCGGATGCTTGTAGATGCAGGTGCGCAGTGCACGGCCATATGTGTGGACACGCAGAACATCTGTGGAATAAACATAAACTCATCGTCTGATGAAAAAAGCACACCTGAAAGTGGATATGTTTACATGGGCTCTAATAATGCGATTAAGGAAGTATATGATTAAGTCGAAGCTTGTGTAAGCAGAATACAGTAATTATGTTAATGTGATTACGCTCATAATTAGAGTAGATATAATTAAAAAAAAAAGTAGGTACTGCAGTTTAACCATAATTGGGGTTACACTGCTGTTTAGGGTTGGCATGATTTTTTTAATGTCTGAGAAACAAATATATTTGTGAAACATTATTACAACGTAAAATAACTATATCGTTTTTAATGTATTTAAAAATATTATTAATTTGAATTTGAATGTTCTGCAGCCATAACTCCATTCATGATTACATGATGATCCTTCAGAAATCATTTGATGATTCTGGAAAAAAAAAGGTAGGGAGCTCAGAAAATAATAGGAATAATTTATTCAAAAATGAAACTTCTGTCATTTACTACTCACTCTCTTGACGTTTTAAACCTTTGTTTATCTTGAATATTTTTGACAAAATCCAAGAGCTTTCTGACCCTCCACTGACAGCATTGCAACTGAAACCATCGTACACGCAGATTTGCTGACACGGAAGTGAAGAAATAGTTGAAAAAATTATTATTACATATTCCCATAGCTTCATGATGTCATAGCTTCACTGATGTCACATGGACTATTTTAACAATGACCTTACTAGCTTTCTGGGCCTTGAACATGTAAGTTGCATGGCTGTCTATGGAAGGTCAGAAAACACTTGGACTTCATAAAAAATATCTTAAAGATGACTGAAGGTCTTACGGGTTTGGAACAACATGAAAGGAACTATCCCTTTTAAGCATTAACATGATGCATTTTTGTGTCCTGCCTTGGTATTTGCAGTCCTATTAAAAAAACATGCTGATGTGGAGGTTAGCATCATATTTTGTTGGTTTCGGAAGCTTTACAGAATAGATCTGGCACAATTAATACATTCACTAAGAGAAAAAAAGGACCCTGTTAAAAGTTAAAGTACAGTCAATAGTTCCTTTGCACATAAGTGTTCAAAAATTACTCATGTAGAACCTTGTAACAGACTTTCGACTCCACCAAGCATAAACGCCTTGAGAGGTCTCTTCAGAAACAAGTTTGTAGTGACATGGAAAATTAATAAAGGAAATTGAGATTCATTTATACCTGCCAGCGCTAGCTTACACATCAGCAAAACTGCCAAACAGAGGTCAAAGAAAGGGAAAGCCGATGTTCGGGCGGCCCGAGCGTAATTCAGAACTGCTTATTTTTGTTCTTCACCTGGATGCATCATTCCCAGTGCGGCTGGTGTAATGTGAATTGCCCCCCTATTTGCACAAGCCATAAATCAGCCGCTTGAGAAGAAGCTGTCAAATCGGCAGCACGTGCAGTCTGTAACAAAGTCAATATATTACGTTTCCCTTTCAAACATGGAGAAACATGACTGTGATAACTGAGCAAAGAGCAAATCGATTGAGCTACTGTGCTCTATTTGCTTTTGAAAAATGCATGACAGGTATTTAGCAGAGATCCACCCTGTTCGGAAGTCACCCGCTTTATAGATCCTCAGTTGTATTGTTTCGCAACGTGGGGTGAAGGGCTCGGTGCTGGATGGCGCGGTGTTGTGCACTGGGCTTTTCTCTAATTTACTTGTTTCAAATGGCTGGCATAATTCTCTGCTTTAAAATGCCAATACGCAGCACAAGCCGCCGCGAGCCACAATCTCACTAAAATGCTAAAGTCTCTAAATCTCTCTCACCCTTTCTTCTCTTTACCCTCATTTCTTCTTTGCCAATTTAATTAGCTTGAATTTTCCATTACACACAGGTTCAATCACATCAGTGAACCTGGTAGGCAACTAATTGATTTCGAGAGTGCAGCTAGCTCACTGCTGATTCTCCAGAAGATCCCCAAGATTGTCTGGAGACTAAGGACAGAGTAATTTGGTCAAAAAGCTGTTTTTGTATTAGATTAGGCCAATGAATCTCATTTAGAACAAGAGGAGTTTGCGGCATGAACCTCCCCAGGGTCCCATATGTGCTGGCGTTGACACATAAACCTGACAGACAGGCGATATTGCGGCAATATGGCCGTTTCATCAGCATTAGATCTCACCCTGCTGCTAACGGAAAATAAATGTCAATTAGCACAGATGGATCTGTGAAGTGTTCTATCCCGAATGCGTCTTCAGGCCACACACTTTGGAGCGTCGCTCTAATTTCAGCCAATTTTTGTCATCTGCTTGAAGTACAACCTAGAGAGACAAAAGTCAACTGATTTTCGTTCAGAGTCCGCCCATGTTTGCCACGCTTGATGCTTGATAATTCTTTGTACTTTGCACAATTTCATATTACGCTGAGTGCTGTAATAGACCTACTTCCATGCGCATGAATGTGACTTCATTTTATTAAGCTATTTATAAGCCTTTATTATAAATGAATAAATATTCACGAAGTAAGTATAAACAAGCAAACAAGTAAATATTCATTATTGTCATTTGTTGCAGATGCTAACCTTTTAAGGTCTGTGTGATGTAAAAATATAATGTGTTGGGTGTAATAGGAAGTGGAGTCTGTAAGTTTTGGCTAGAGTGCCCTCTGGCAGAGCTTGACGGAACTCCAGCTGGATATTGTGACAAATTGGTTTTAAATAAGATAAATTAATAAGTTTGAAATAATAAATAAATGAGTATATTAATTTCATTTCTGAAATATTGGAAAACAAGTTTTAAATAAATCAAATAAAAAGTGAATAAAAAATCCTATTGGATAAACGGTATTTCTGTAAAACAACTTATATTTGGCGTTATTTTTGCAGGAAGACCTTATTTTATATTTTATATTTTTATATATTGATTTTCAAGCTTTTAGAATTCTGACTGAATCCAAATTATGGGACCAGTATCCATTACAATTTTTTAATTTTTTTAAGTTTACCATCTGTAACTGACAGACACAGGTGATGTCATGTAGTGTGAAGCAACTGAGAAAAATAACTTCTCTTCCTATTCATCAGTGATGAAGACAAGCCGATTGACTGACTGCCATCTTTGCTGATGATTTCATTCTCTGCACTCTTGGACAGTGTCTTAATATATTCTGCTGTAGGGACCTATCCAGGGAGCTTGTCAGTCACTCTGAATTCTGCATTCAGACATATGTGGAACATCACAATCAGGGCAATGCAGCAGCAGTCAATCACACCTGGAATCTTCCTGAATTATGCAGCTCTCAAAACAAGTGGGGTATTTGGGAACCCATGAGAGAGAAAAATACTTTTATTTTGTAGTACTGAAAAAATTAAGGGAATAGTTCAGTAGCAAAACCAGTCCAAAACATTTCTAAATTAATACATGCAGTAACTGGAGAAAGCATTATTATGGACAGGTCAAAATACCTATATTCTTACAAATAAAGGTGCTTCACAATGCCATAAAGAATCCCTTTTTTGTCTAAATGGTTCCAAAGAACATTTAACATCTGAAGAATCTTTCTGTTTCACAAAATGTTGTGAAATGTGGTGAAGGATGGTTCTTCAGGTTATAAAAAGCCTCTCTTATCTATGAAAGAGAGGTTTTAAGAACCTTTGACTGAACCTTTTAAGCTCCTTTATTTATAAAAGTGTACACCTCACACTCGGTGTAAAGAATACCGTTCCAGAAGCCTGTTAGCCTTGTGATTTGGTATTAAAGTCTTGTTGAAAGCAGTGGTGGATCATTATATAGGTGGTATTGGCAACTGCCACACGCTCACAACTTTATCTCTTATTTTCTACAGTTTTAAAGAATTGCACCCACTCACTGAAAATGAGTTGTGTCCTTGCAGGGAACTTTTTCCGAGCAGCTCCCTGCGCTTTCCTTCCTTCCCACCGCCTCCTCTCACCTCTGCTGCTGCCTCCTGACTGTCTGCCCATGAAAAAAACCTCCTCACCTGCTACAAGCCAAAAGTGAAGGAGGGATAATAGCGCTGCACAGTAAAGTTGATGAAGTCTGTCAAATTAGAACAAAAAAGACTTTCCATTATTTGGACTTTCCCCAAAACATGCAGAATGTTTTTATGTAATGCAAAAGATGTAATAGAAACAAAACAAGTAGAATTTTCATTTAATGTGTTGTAATGTGTCCGTACTCAATGACTAGCAATGGTTTAAAGTATTGTGGAGGAAAAGTTAACATTACATTTCAATCAAATGTCGAATAATTTCATGTGATGTAACTATCAAGTAAAATCATTTTTTATAAAAATATTTTACATTATAAACAATTTTTAATATGTTTTTACTGTAGCTTTTAATGTCTGGTTTTAATTTTACACACATCATGTGTTCTTAATTCATAAATATCCTTAAGTGTTTTTTTTTTATCTAAACTAAGATTTTATGGAAATCAAAAATGAAAAAAATTATAAAATTAAAATTTTTATATTTGTGTTAAACTTTTATTTATAGATATTCAGTTTTTACAATTTGCTTCACATTGTACATTTCCATTTTAGTTTTTTTTGTTTATTTGTTTTTTCAATATCAATGTCAGTTAATATTTTTGTTTACAATTATATAATCTAATGTTTTTGTTTTATATTATTTCAGCTTAATTTCAATTAACACAAATGCTTAATAGTAACATAGTTGCATGATAGTAAGAGGCAAGAAACAATGCACTTTTGCATAATTTAATATGTCTGAGAAATATATTATTGACCCTAGTTAAATATCTTTAAATGCTGAATGGTCCAATAATGTATTTTAACTTACAACAAAGATGTTCCAAACATTTCATATTCCAACCATATTTTTTTGTTATATATATATAAATGTTAAAAACATGTATTCCCTCAGAAACAGCAGAGTGATAGGTGATAATGGCCTGTGGGTTTGATACTGGTGATAATAGCTTATGGGGTTGGTGCTGCTATCCCTTGATAATTCTATACATTAAAGTCAAGTATGAATGTGCAGTGGTTTGCACCTTTAGCTGCTAGACTGTTGAGATGAGGTTCACAAACAGATATTGCCTCTTTTCTTGGTTTCAAAACACATATTAATTTCTCTCAATATGGTACAGCACTGGAAATGAGAAATATAAATTGCTTGTTTTAAAAGCTGACATTTACATTCCTTTCTCAAATTGGGATTTTTTTTAGCTCTGCAATATGTTTCATTAAAGTAAATGCTTACGTTATCCATAGACGCTAAAGTTTGAGCACAGCGAAGTGAAAGAGAAGAGCTTCTATGCTCTAAAATAAATTTGAGGATGCCAAACAGTGAGAGAGAAAGAGAAATCCCTCATAGGATTATATCAAAAATATGAAGAAATACTGTGGTTTAAATCTAAATCTTAAAAAATAACCTTTGTCCTATCCACTGGCTGCTCGAAATAATAAGAAAAGAAACCCCAACAAGACAGCCGCTTTTGTTTGTTGTGCTTCACATTTCACAGCACTTCTCATTATATTGGAGCGCGATGGATGAGAGTAGTTGAGAGTCAAAGAGATAAATGGAGTTAAAGAGCCGCCACATCCAAGGCAAAGACTGGTCAACAGACATAAAAGACAGTAACTAAAGTGGATGTGTTTTGAAACGCTCGAAAATTGAAGACCTCCAGCATCTAAGGATTGTGAGCTCATCTTTTGTGACAGCAAAACACACACACCTTTGTACTATTTTCTCAGTGTTTTTAACCCCCAAACCTGCATTTTATCACCGATTGTGTTTAAACTACAATGCAGACTTTGCTTTGAGAGATTCATTTTCAGGACATTTCTCGTCCTAAGTATCTTAAGCTATCGTGAATCAAATGATCAACTCAATCTGCTCAACCTGTCATCAATATTCAGCTCCGTGTTGATTTGTTGAAGGAGACAAAAGAAAAAGGATGTGATTCCTGATGTGTTGAACAATATGTGACGCTTAACTTGGTCCTATAGAGCAGCATTAGCAATAACCTGAGAGGCTTTTAGCACAGACGTCTCTCTTATCTCATCTGCTTCTTTTAGCTGATACAAAAACCATTTACAAATTCGTCAGCTTTGAATAATGGAATCAAGCCAGATGGAAGAAAAGCCTTGTTGTGGTTTCCCTCTCTCTCTCGTTGTCTCTCTCAGAAGCGGTAACATTCTCCGGTTCGAAGCAGGCCACATTTTTTAATTAATTTGGCTCAGAGGGGGATAGCACATGCTGTCAGGGGCCCCAAACCCATGGGGAGCAGAGGAGCCAGTGGTGGCAGAAGATGTTGCACTACACATGCTATTTAATTAAAAGACAGTGGCTAAAGCCAGTGTAGTTGAGAGGCAATGCATCATTAGTACCAAGCTCATTTCCTCGCTACAGCTGACTAGAATGGGCACGAGAAGCAATTAAGCATTTTCTAACACTTATTAGGAATTAATTGCCAGTTGATTTGGATGGGTGGAATGTTAAGTGGAAGAGGGGCTTCACCAGAGGGGTGGGAGCGGGAAGGTTGTTCCAAACTTTATTGATATTGATTATTAAAGTGGGTGATTGCATGGTAATTGCTGGAACCTTTTGACACTGAACATTCTAATTACAGATGAAATATGATCACGCTCTTGGGCTTATAGCTGTGACAGACCAGAACGGCACTGATTTCATTACCAATATCGTAATGTGTTGTGGAAAAGAACAACTGTGATTGAATCATAGTGTTTTCATTTGGTTTGCAGGCATTGTAAAATGATACGAGCCAGAATTTAGGAAAGGCAGGTGCCAGAAGGCAGATAAAAGCATTGAAAAGCAAGCAGAGCCGAATGTAAAATGTGTTATTTTCCGATATAGAATATAAATTCAATCAAATAGTTTTTAATTATGTGGCATGCAATTTGTAATATCTTAGTGTTTAAAAATCATTTTGGAACAGTGCTGTTTTGAACGTCTTTGAATTGCATTGTATAGGCAATAACTGTTAAGGTTTATGAGACACTGGACAACTTTTTCTGAGCAATGTTGCTTGGGCACGTTTCAGTTGAGAATGTGTAACAAATTTCTGTCTGGATTATTTAGATCAATCTTGGGTCCTGTGTCTCACCTGGCTGACCGTTCACGGCAACATTGCTCAAAAAGTTTGAAAGTGTATCATCAGCCTAACATTTGTTTAAAACATCTTCTTTTGGAATCTGCAGTTGAGAGGAAGTGAGTTGTTTGTTTGTGAGTCTTGAGGTGTGATTTTGTTTGTATGTATTAAAAAAATTAATTAGGTTACAATTAGCAGGGATTTAAAAGGGTCATATAAGGTTAAAGTAGGTAACTGCAGCATCATTTGTGCACGGTATCCTCCCAGGGGGGTTTAACTCTTTAAACATTTTTCCAGTACTATGCAAACTCCGCCCCCCAAGTCAATTAAAATGTTATTATTGGTCATGGCATTAGTGCAAATTTCCTACACAATGCTGAAACACATACTAACCTGTAACCTAAACCTAGTATACAGTAGGTTGGTATATACTGATAAATAGCAGTATTGTTTGTTATGATTAGAAATTCATGAACTTTTCTTCACAAGGTGCTTGCTTAAATGAGCTGACCAGTGACATTCCAGTGCGGTTTTGTTCTTAAAGGGTTAGTTTGCCCAAAATAAAAATTCTGTCATTAATTACTCACCCTCATGTCAATGATGTCATGTAATGAAGATATTTTGGAATATATCAGAGAGCTATCTGTCCCTCCATAGACAGTAACACAATTGAAATGATCCCAGTTCCAGAAAGATCGTAAAATCAGAGAGGCATCCAGCTGCAGCCCCGCAGACTCACCTCCGGCTAGACACCAGCGGCTGGACACCAGTGGATGGACAGCAGACGTCATTTCCGTATCGTGAAATTGACGTAATTTCCATATCGTCATTCACTTTTTAATTTTGACGCGGCATGCAGATGTCAGCGGTAAGAAAAAATAATAAATTGTCGATGATATATAGGTCATGTCAGAATTCAAATGCACAAA
>JAUCNO010000386.1:8070083-8088953 GCA_032353835.1 Enteromius viviparus | reverse complement strand
AAAGCAAGTTAATCATGTGGAAATCCTTTCCATGATTTTTTTATGTTCATTCAAAGAGTAATTTTTTTGAGTGTGTGCTGCCAAATATATCTGCGTCATCTGTTTGGAGACTAATATATTCAATGTAATATAAGGCCCAATTTAGGTTGACGACGCTTGTTTTGTGTTTTTGTTTTATTAGATTCAAGTGCAGTTAACATGGTTTCTCTTTATGCACCTTTAAGCATTTTAGTTGTCACTTAGTTACACGCTGAATGTGTAAAGCAAATGCCTAGAGGCTGAAGAGACATTTTTTCGTACGGATCGGGAAAACAACTGATAAAAGCAACCTCATCGCTGAAGTTTTCTGAAGGGCAGCAGATCGTGCATTTCTTCATGTGAAAAGGATTCTCTGGACTCATCACGGTTTTTAAGGAAGCTCAGGAAGGATGCAGAATCATCATGGAGTTTGGTAATTAAACGATTGTTTCCTTTACTCATCGGAGACCGTAAGTAAATTCCTCTTCCTGTGGGACTAAACGATGAAATTTATCGTCTGTGTCAAGTGAAATTACAAATGGGCCCCAACGAAACGATCGATCCAACTTGTGAACTGTTTGACTGACTCATGAACATTTGAACTGTTGAATGACTCGCGAACTTCTGAACTGATTCGAATCCACAGCTATTATCTAAATAGTACAGAAACACTGTTATTGTGTGAATTACATGTTTGTTTTCGAGGTTTCTTGCAGTAACCTTGTAGTTCATGAGGGAAATGGAGTGTTTGCATATTTTTTTTTTCCTCTTTCAACAGATTGGATTTGTGATTGGATTTTGATTCACTTGAGTCTACTTTGATTCAGATATTGTATTTGCATTCTGTCAGGTAAATTTATAAGTCTGTCTTCCTGAAACAAACAAAAAAACATAAATAAGGGGTTGTTATTGTTTTTTTTTTTCTTTTTATTGTTTTTTTTATACTTTTTCATTATTGTGAGAAGAAAAACCCTTTTATCATTGTCAAACAATAAGTCTTTGTTATTTTGTTAACTTATATTTCATTAAGTTCCTCAATATATATATGCTTTTAGAAGGAATTAGGTTTATTTATAAAAAAAATTATAGAAATAAAAGGAAAATATCGGCCTTATTCACCATCCAACCCCTAGGGTTAAGAAGAGGGTTACACAAATGTTTGGAAACACCCCTGGCAAAGTCTGGTTTTGGATGATATAATTATTAATCAGGGGTGGGGAACCTTGGCCCTCATCCTGCAAGGTTTCCATGTTACCCTGCGCAAACAGACCTGATTCTAATTAACTAGTGATTGATCCATTTGATTTGAGTCGGGTGTTGTGAAGCAGGGTTGTATGAAAAACTTAGTGGACTGCGGCCCTCGAGTGGACTGCGGTTCCCCACCCCTGGTATAAATCCTTATAATTTTTTGGTGCAAATACTGTACATTAAAGTAACTTGACATTATCATTGAAGACCAATACTAATTTTAATTATGATATAATATACATGTCAAAATTGAGCTGCTTTGGGAAGATGGACCGTGATGTCCGTAAGAAGTGTACAACCAGTGTAAATTATCTCTGGGCAATCCTTCAGGAGGCTTGGAGTACAGTACAGGATACAGTATATCAAGTCAATGTTTAAATAAAGTGACAGCTCGGATGCCCAGATTATGAACTGTAATAGCTGCTAATGGTGGATATTTTGTAATACAAATTAAAAAGGATTCATGCCAATATTGTCCAAAACCCCACTTTTCCAGGGTGTTTCCAAACTTTCGGAGGGCAGTGTGTATGTATATGTATATATATATATATATATATGTTACCGGCAATGTGTGAAATCTTCGCAGCGACTCTTTTTGATTTGAACGGACCCGAGGATCACGACGGTGTAAAGTTTTTGAGTCCACGTCGTCCGGTTTAGGAGCTATTAGTGCCAACGCGTTTTGGGTTGCCGCAGCGCCACCCATGGTCCGATTAAAACGGCGGGGGTAGGCGTTACACACTTTGCCGCACGGCCACTCGGCATTCTATAGAATGCCTAGGCAATGTGTGAAGCGGCGATCATTTCACACTTTGCCTGAAACCAGCGGGCATTCTATACATTTCCTAGGCATTCTATAGAATGCCGGCATTTCACACATTGCCGGTAACATATATAAAGAAGTGTAAAGTGTACAAAATTCTCGTTTATGTTTGAACTGTCCCTTTAATACAAATAGCGTCTGACGTAACCATAATCTGTGAGATGTAATTCTGCTTTTGCATTCACTCTTCTCTCAAAAGCTATTCTGATATCTACCACATCCACAACGGATAAGGCAAGGCAGAGAATGTTTGGCAAAAAATAAATAGCCTCAGACCTCCTGTGAGGAAGAGAGAGCCATTTAAGCCACGCGTTCATTTCCGAGAGCAAAAAAAGCAACAGGAATTGAGACTCTTTCAGATGATACACCAGACGCGGCGTATGAGTGGAGCTTTTGTGCGAAAACCTGCGTGCGATTATTGGCTGTGGGTGGAAATATGATTAAGTGCACTCGGAGTTCAGAAGCAATAAGCGCCCACATTTCTGTTGCTTCAGGAATATGGGCTCACAACCGCTCTGAAGGCTCCGTGATTTACTGTGTGAAAGGTCAAGTTCAGACTGAAGAGAAGGAATATATTATACAAGTAATGTAACCTTATTAAGTATGAGTAATGAGCGTACACACACCTACTGACATTCATTCTTTTAAAGGGACGCAGCTATACGGATTGTAGGACCATTACAAGTCAAATGCACAGTTCAGGAAGGCTTCAGTTCTCTAATTATCTATATCGTACATGATTGTATCATACTTGGTCCTAATGTACAGTATAATGATACAAGTGCGTCTTAGCTCAATTTATGAATCTTTATGATCATCATGAGGGGATCTAACGGGATGGACATTCAATATAGAGAATGTGCTGTTGTTTCAGTTAGAGAGAGACGGATATAATCAAGCAAGATGATCTCATTATGTCATTGATTGGTATAAGCTGTGAAATTACACTGCTTGAGAGAAGGGTATTGACACAGAGTGTAATTATAAGGGTTTTTAGCTTGAATTGATTATCGCATGGATTTTGGCAGTGCATTTGCAAGGCTCTGACAAAAATGTCATAAACCGTTTCCACTGGAAACCATAGCATAGTCCAGAATCTCTCTCGAAATTAACAGAATAAAAGATTAAAGCAAATATATCAAATGACATTACTTTCAGTTAAAGCCCTTGAGATGAATTACTCAAGATGTGTGTTTACCCCGAGATCGACGACTGAATCCTTTCCAACATACTTTGATGCTTTCCATGGAAAAACATTGTGATTGATCCTCAAATTGCCCTTTAACTCTGAAGATTTGTTCTCCAGGCTCCTGGTTTCATGGGGCCAGTGCTCATATTATTTATTACTGCAGATCTTGGTCCCTGATTAATTCCAAGCTAATTGCAACCTGTGCATGAGCTATTGATTTCTGAGACATAACTTTGCCCCCGGCTGCAATTTAGTAATTGTGCAAAGACAAATGTGCCTAAAACCTAATCTGAACCTCAGAAAAATTACGACCATAATCACGTAATATTTTAGAGGCTGGTAAACACAGTGACAAAAAACTGCCCTGTTTTAACAATCCACCCTGTGATACTGTAAAATAAATAAATAAATAAAATAAAATAGGGCAAGTGATTTTACAAGCCTGGGGCCCTAGAGATGTGGAGAGATATTAAACAGAAATACTGAAAATTTCACACATAGCCAGGAGAAACACTTCCTGTCCAGAGAGGAATCAACTGTATATTAAAATGCATCAATATATATGAGCTGTTACATAAGATCACCTCATATGGGCATGCAAATTTGACTTTTAATGAATTAATGGAATTACGCAATCTAGCTTCCAGCTCTCAAGTTAGTCCTAATAATAATATGTGACAAGAGAAAAATTCACAGCCTGCTTATTAGTGATATATCGAGCTTTAATTGGATGCTGTTTTGCTCTTCAGAAATGAAGATAGGGATATTGCTAATAAGACAGCAGTGAACATTTTATGTCTTTCATTCGAGATGTAATTTACATCCATTTTTTTTTTTATTAGCAAAAAAATAAATAATTAAATTAATATTTTTTTCTTGTTTCTGCAGAATATGTGGTTCTTACCTGCACACATGGCTCTAATGAAGATGTCAGGCAGTAGTCTTAAACTGTCACTGGTCACTATGATCCTGGCAGACCTGATGTATCTGATGTATGAATTAATAGGAAGTGCCGTCTTCTTTGACCTGGACCTGGCAACCCGTCCTTACTCCCATGGGACAAAGCTGGCAGTCTACTTAGTGTCAGGAATGGAACTTCCAGAAATACTGCAATCCTTAATCATTTTCCTGAAAGTGTGCAGGCACATGACAGAAAAGCCCAGAAACTGAGCCATTCTCATAGAAATATCTTTAGCTGTGTCTATCAGGCTTGACGTTTGTTTGAGTCTGATGTCATTGTTTGCTGTATGCTTAAGTCAGCTACTTGGTGACCTCACCAAACGTGTGGATCAGACCTCCATAATATTGTGTCTGGGTGGAATAAAATTAAGAGTAAAAGAAGAAAAGCATTCAGTCCATACATACACAGATATAGTCTGATATATTACAATATAACTATGAATACTTATAGTCTGCAAGCAGGGCAAACATTAATAATTTAAGAAGTAACAACATAATATAATATGACATAACATAATATAATACTGTTGAGTCTCTTATGCAATGCTGCGTTTATTTTATTTTAGGGTCAGTCATAGCTATCAATGGATAAAGAGTCGAACCTGTAACCCGAATATAAAATTTAGACTTATCCCAATCCTTACCCCTAAACCTACCCCTATCTAAAATGAATGCCTAAAATCAGTGGAAAATGATAGCTGATTAACAAGGGTACAGAAGCACCCAACCCTGATAATAAGCCTAAAACATATTTCCTGAAAAATTAACTCTGAAATGTGACTGGTTGATTAAAATGTTGTTCCAGAATCAACAAGGATGTTGATCCAGGAACATCTTGTACTTGGTGAAATCATCTCACCTATCCTTTTCTTATTTAATCAACATACGGTAAAAACAGTTATATTGTAATATGTTATTAAAAATTAAAATAACGGTTTCCTGTTTTTAGATATTTTAAAATGTATTTGGGTGAAATGCACTTCCATGTATTCAGAGATGTTTAAGCCTAAAAAGTAGGTTGGAAATCCTTATAAGGTAATTTCTCCCGAACACCAAAGACCAGAGAGTTGCTGCATCCGAAATTGCATACTGCCTAAGTAGGTAATACATTTTGAAATTGAACGACAATGTAAACTTTCAATAAGTCATCCGTTTATTTAGATTGTGTTAAACAAGTGTAATTTAATCACAATAAACGTTTTTTTTTTCCTGAGATACTTACACTTGAAATGAGCCGCATCTCAACTTTTCGTAATTTTTTGAATATGACATCTCCTCTCCGGGGGCCTCATGGGATAGGAAAGTGTCCATGGTATGCCTACTACAGAATTCGGCCGAAAGTAGGTCATCCGGGTAATTCTCGCCTACTGAATTTCGAATGCTATGAATTGGACATACTACTCGCCTCGCATGCGGTTATTCGCGTACTATATAGTAGAGAAGTAAGCGATTTCGGACGCAGCAAGCGAGATCGTGTTAATCAACATGCTTCATTCGGCTGCATTGCACGTGACTCGCACGGGAAGTAGACCTGTGTTTTGGTTGTAAGGGAAAGATAACCTTGTCATGCTTTCCAAAAGAACCCAGCAGTACCTGAACAGTGGATGCCCTCCAAGTTTCACAAGTGTTTTTGTTGACGGACGTTTTATATGTCCAGTTCGACGTTGTATTTGCACACTGCTTGATACTGAAGGATGGAGCAGTCTCAGCTATAAGTGAAAGTGAAACGGCATCAACTGTGTTTAGTTGGACATTCTTTAGCTCTGCCCACACAGAACGCCTCCAGGAGCTCGGCTGTTTAGGAGAAAATCGTAAAGCTATAACTTTCTTTTATAAATATGATAAAGCTAAAGACTTTTTGGATATATATAAAGGATGCAGTACTACTCTATAGGTACTTAAGATTAACATGAGATTGGGTGAAACTGTGTCTGTTATGCCCCTTTTAATTTATTGAATTTATTTAATTAAAAACAAATGTCAAATGTCAAAAATCAATGAATAGCCCTATAAAGAACTTATGTCAAGGGTCGTGGCATACTGGTTAATGTAAATATTCACAGTGAGCCTTGGTGCTTATTTCCCACATTAAATATGTATCAAGTATACATTTTTAATTACTGATTTTCTGAAATACATCCAGCCTTAAGTGGTCTGAACATATGTAGATAGCCACATGCATCCTCTTCTGTAGAAGCTCTCTCAGCTCTTGTATTCCTCTGACCTTTTGCTGAACTTTCTGCCATTAGTCTGAGTCGAATTTGAGCAGAGTGCATATTTAAAAGTGTATACTCTTTCCTTTTCATCTTGTGCTGAAGTTTCCTGACAAGCCAGAGGGGATGCGAATCAACGTGATATCTGGAAAAGTGCATTAAAGTGATAAGTTTATTCCACAGGCATGAAAGGGAATGGCAAAATAAGGCATCTGGCTCAGAGTGCTGCGCTACTGGCGAAGCGAAGAGACTAATCAGACGCCAACCTTCACAGAGAGAGAGAACCTGCCTCACCAGTGCAGACTGCAAAGATGACAAATCATAGACATACTGAGAATCCATATTTCATTTCAACAGGGACTTTAAATTATGAAGTGCTAAAAAGAAATAAGTTAATGCTGAAGCTAAGATTATATTAAAAACCATGTAAAACCATGCTATTTATTTCAACAAACTGCATATACGAAACTCCATTAAATTGCTCCAGAGTCCAGAGATGTGACTGCCATTTTAGAATGGTTACAATCTCTGTTAGGTTTTGATTTGGCGTACTGTTTATACACAGAAATGGACTTACATATGGCATACATATGATACACAATAAGTATGATAAGAGTTGTGGGGTAGATGTGTACCATATATACACAACAACTTTATTGCAAATGCATGTCAATAAATTGCGTATCATATGCACGTAAAAGCTGCATATTATATGCCTAACACATGCAGGTCAAAGTCAATTTTTGCGTATCAATACCATGATTTTCTGTTTTTATTTAGCATACTGTATGCATTTTGATGAGGCCGGCTTATGGGTTACACTGCAAAATTGCAAGATGCAAACATAACGGTAAAAGATGTTGGCTTATCATGGTTACACAGTTGAAAAGGAAAAATGCATTCTCTACGATTGGTCCTAAAACAGGACTGACAACTGTATTATGCTCCTGTGTGAACCTGGCATTTGTTGTCTGCTGTGCACATTCAATAATTATGCTTTGGACTTGTCTTCATCGCTAATCATTGCATGTTTGATTTTATGCCACCCAGGGTCATTATAATCAGAATATATCCTTTTCCTTGCACGACTGTCACCATTCATCGAATGCTTGTTAGATGCTGAGTATCCCATAAAAAGCAGTAAGCACATTCAGACACGTCCCCCCATTATACAAAGCAGTTAAGAACAATAACACCTTGTTTACCTTCTGAAACCACCTTGAATGCTGCAAATAATTCCGGTTGTTGCTTTGAAACATGTATTGAGTTTACTAACTGGAGGTTTTGTGAGTTGCTTTGTGTGTGGCAGTGTTGTGGTATAAAGATGAGATGCGTATTGATTGTTTTGAATGCGGAAGATGTAGAGCGGATGCACTCTGCGATCCCCCATCGTGTTTTTAAGATCAGCTTTTCTCTGATGAGGATCCAACACCACCACAGGCACACCAAGAGCTGCTCTCTCTCTAAAAGCAACCGTACACCATCACGCTAAGCCAAAGTTTACTCCCCAGAGAGCAATTGACTACATACACATCCTTTCTTCTGCTGTCATCTGAGAATGTTCACAATTTTGCACTTTACTGTGATACTAGATAGAATTATGATGAGATTATTGAACAGATTCTCTAACACAGCTGTTTCGTCTATATCAATAAAGTATTGCTATATTTACCTCTAAACTCTATCAGAATCACCTTATGATTAGCGAGAGGTCCGTTTAACGAATCTTCGGTGGTGGTGGTGGTGATTGTGCATTAGCCTGAGGCTGATTAAATTTAAGGGATTTGTGAATCCAGAGCTGATTTGGCTGAAAGGGCAGGCTATAGCATGATTAATGGCCTTATCCAGAGCTGATTCTTACCCATTGGTGATTAGATAATCAGTCATCTCCATGTCACACTTGACTGCAGAAATGAGAGAATAAGGAAAGGCAGAGGTGTCATAGAATATGAAAATGAGGTGACATGGGGTCATTATGAGCTGTAAAACCAAGAAAAGCATTTTGCAGACATGAACCAAATGTGATCAGGCCTGTAAAGGTTCTTTGAAACTCTCCAGAGCATTTAGTATGCTAATTTGCTGCAGTAAAGTATAAGTTAATAGAAATGGTGCATTATTTGAACTTTCTGGTTCAAATATTGCACCATTTCCACATTAAGTAATATATGTATATATTAAAAATTCATTTTAAATATATCTCTACCAGTTGTGTTCAGGTTTTTACCGTGCAGTGTCACTTCCGTTTAGCAGGTGCTGATACTGGACTGCATAAGTGACAGTGCTCGGGGAGAGAAGCGTGATAAAGATAAATAACTGCTACTCGGGAACATTTTTTGCATCATTAAACATGGCAAACATATTAGCTTGCATAGAGTGAAGGAGAATCCCTGAGGAGATGGGGCTGAATCAAGCGGCCCACGGTGATCATAAAGGGGTATAGACTCTTGCCAATCCCTGTAACATCAAAGACGAGTGAGGAATTCACTTCACGCTATCTGAATAACTAAACAGAGAAGAGTTCTTTGCATGTTCAAATGTACTCAGTTCACTTAGTGTTACCTGTGCTGAGAGTAACCTCCTTAAGTCATATTTTTAAAAAATTGTTTAGCATTTAATGAGACGGGCACAAATAAAGCTTTTATGGGTTTGGAATGACATGTGATCTTTTCACTCAGTCAGAGGTGGGCAGCAACTGACAACATTTTTCCATACAACAAGAAAGTCTAAAACCAATGTTTAGAAAGAAGAGGTTAAACAGTCGTCATTTTAACAATGTCAGAAATGTTAATAAAAGTTCATTATGAGTGCTATGTCCAAAATATATGTCCGCAACAGATAAATAACTGCACATGAGTTCCTGCATGCCTAAAGGTCTCACCTCTGCCCTACTGCCCTTTTGAATCTCAGCCTTTAATAAACAGGACTGTTAGTGCTTTCATCAGCCAGGTCAAGCGTCACCCAGAACCTGTTCATCTGGGACTGCACTGACAGGAACTCACCTCATTGTGAGTCAATATGGCCACGTAGGTCTTCCTTCAGGGCTTATATCTCTCAAAGATAGAAAACAGGTGCCCAAAACAACAAACGTAATGGGATTTTAGCCTCTCTTTTTTTCCGAACACCGTAGTTTCTGCACCAGATGAGAGCGAAAGCACCCAGGCCTGGCCGTGCTGCAGAATACCATTGTTTTGAGTATATATTGACATTTCACAGGCTGGTAAATGAGGGAGACCTGGCCCCTGGCCTCAGTGCCACCGAGCGAATTAAACGCTGGACTGGGGGGCTGATGGGAAATTGATGTTCCTCTGTGTCCCTCAGCACTGTTTGTTTTTTCAGTCAAGGCAATAAGTTGGTATACGGGGTGGGGCGCAATCTCACTCTTTATACACATTGTGCAAAACAGGTGGATATTGTCTGCAGCATTTACTAAATATTTAAGTTTATGCACCAATCAAGCTGCTAATTACAACAATG
The DNA here is from genome assembly GCA_032353835.1 of Enteromius viviparus. Lineage (NCBI taxonomy): Eukaryota > Metazoa > Chordata > Actinopteri > Cypriniformes > Cyprinidae > Enteromius > Enteromius viviparus. The sequence continues at coordinate 8,079,028 of JAUCNO010000386.1, read as the reverse complement.
TATAAGAGTGCCCACAATAAAGAATAAAACTTGGTTTAAAAATATTATATGATTACATTATTGAATTATTATAGTAATACATTAAAATAAATTAAGGCCAAAAATGGATGTCATTCTATTGAGCCTAATGCCATTCCTCGCGGGTGGAATTACATTTTCTAAATCTAAGTGGAGATGAAATATAATTTGCGAACATATTGCAATCACATTGAGTCAGGTCTGAAGTCAGGAGAATGTGATTTATCTCACCTCTGAGTGAGAGAAAATTGGAGAGTTGTACTGTGTCTTTGTCTCATGTGATTGGGTTTCCTGGAGCATGAAGTGTGTAGGTACGTATGACGTGTTGTTAGAGTAGCTGATGTTATTGTAGGTGTCAGGGAGATGGAAGTTGGCAGACACATACAAGAGTTGGGCAGAGTTTATGAATCGGAGCTTGTGATCTACAGCTCTTTTGTCCTTGAGAAGTTGAGGTGCGCGTTTGCGCTGGAGCGTGCGCTTACATGTCTGTTTGTGAGTGTGAAAGTGGGTGAATACGCTCGTTCTTTGATGGAAAGGCAGAGCAGTGTCTGCCCAGTTCTTTATTGTCTCAATCTATTAAATGAACTGTCAGTTATCTTAAGTCTGCATCTCTCTTCAGGACAAAAAGTTGTAAAAGTGAGTCAATGGAGAGGTTAGTTCAAAGACACACTCCTATAAAACACCATAAGGGAAAAAAAGAAAGAAAATGACACCTGGGTTTATCCCTCTTAACCAGACAATTCCACAGCAACCAAACCTAACAAACAGAATAATAGTGATCTAAATAAATGAATGATGCCTGTTAAGTACTTACAAATGGTTCTGTGGTTGCTCTTTTCTGCACTAAAGTAGCATTTATCATACGACTGCACCTGCGTAGCTGTAAAATTATCATCTGAGGCAAACAGCTTTAAGGCCAGTGAAGAACAATGAGAGCAATTAATCAGCTAACTGAGTACTTCAGGCTGTCTGGGTCACTAGGTGGGCCACCACACCTGTGCTGCCGACATGCTTGATGTCTTTCTACAGTCTAATGAGCAATTTGATGAGTGAAACCCATCACGGTTCCAACTGTGGCATATAAAGGTCCAAGGCGCAATCTGTCACAGGGCCACTGCTCAAGCAGAGGTGAAACCAAACTGAGTCAGATATACAGCCACATCTTGTCTTTGAGAAAGGGTGCTTGTGATCACATTTTACATGGTGTTTGGCTTTTCTTTTTGTACTTGTAATTTCTGCTAAAATGGTAATACAAGCTCACTGTAAAATGTGCCTTTAAAACCTACCTGGTCTCATGGCATAAATATACCTGGGTGTGCTTTTTGACAAGACAGACTATGTACCAATAAGTACATATCACTGCAGTTTGCAAAAGAAATGAACACTACAGTTCCGACACAGTTTATTAATTTTCACACATATTGACAGAGTTTTGATTAATAAAGTGTAAGTTTAGCACAATTATTTGAAAAACTATCCGGTGTATTCAAAACAACATTAATATGCTGGAAGATTTGAAAACTGATGCTTTTGAATATTAGCATTACACATATCCAGCTTCATATCTATAGGTTTTCATAGACGGTATGTTTACTCTGTAGCTCACGGCGTGCAGAGATGTACTTGAGAGGCGAGGAGCTCCGGTTTGAATCTTGTGTAACTAAATCTGTAAAAGGAATTGGAAATGACATGGTTGCATCAACAAATGTGTTTTTATATCAGTTTTGCATTTCTTAACACTATCGAGTAGGTTTAGGGTTGGACTTTGTTTAGGGCATATTTCCAACAAGGTTAACTTTTAGCGACAGTCTTCGAGAATTCTCTTTGAAACTGCAGCAAAACGTACAGTGAGGCATGTCAAAATGGTGTTGCACAAAAAGTGTACAAAAAAAGTACATATTTTCATGAGACAAAGTTGTTTAAAACTCACACAATTTATCTTTAAATATAATGCACTACAGCTACACACCAATGCCAACAATGCCAACATCTATTAACAACTATTAATTCTTTTTCTTGCAAATTTGGATCGTGGAGCAGATTATTGAGGTCTTATTTTGAGTCAGTTCCTTCCAAGATTCTATATTATTTTTATTCAAAACAATTTTACCATAATGCTTTTGATTTGTAAACTAATACATTTTGATGTGTCCATCATATAACCAGCTCCATATGCATTACACGCATGCATTTTCTGAAAGTAAACTTGCTTGGTAGTTCACCTGGTACAGTTTTGCATTTCAACTTACTAAATTTAAAGCACTTCAAGACTCACATTAAACAGAATCAGAAACTAAAAATTGTCAAGATTTCTTTAGGAAATGTGCTTTTATCTCACATTAGCTTCTGTTCTATTAATCAGGTTTAGTGTAGGTGATACGCTATTTTTAAATGTTATAACCATTTAGTTAAGTGTTAACTTTTCAACAAACAATTTATTTCCAAGCAGTTGATTCAACAACTGATATAATAAAACATTGCCAAATTCATGTTTTATATAAAACTGAATACGCTTTTAGTGGCACCCACTAGACATTTTATTTTGAAAGCAACATAAAATCTGCGTTGCATTCATTTTATAGAAGACATTTTATAGAAAACAGTCTCTTGAAGTAACATGATCCACAGACTGTTTTTTTCACCCTAGATCAGCCATTATAATTTCTAAAACCCATTAGCTTTTCCTGTGAAGGGTTAGCCTACAAATTGACATCATGACTAAACATCTCTATAATAAATGTAATGTAATAAGGTCATATGACAATACAGTATTTGATATTGCATAATATGTACTGTCTGATATTTTAATACATAAATCGTCAGTATGCTAGTATTCAATTCTGCACAGCAAAGTTGAGTCAGTGGCTTAATCTGTGACTCGCTGGTTGTGAGTGAAAAAGAGGAGGCACAAATCCTCCTGAACATGTAAACATCCCTCTTATATCCTTCAGTTACGCTGCTTCTAATAACAAAAGCTGAACTTGTGACTGTCTGAAAATCATAATCATAGAGTAAACAACCAGCAACCAGAGCATGGAACAGGCTTTACAACTACTGAATTCGTCGGCCTGCTTTCAGACTCGCCTCAGTGAAGAGTGAAAAATGCTAATCCTCAATAGCATTTTAGCTCTGTTGAGCTGCTTTTGAGGTGCAAAGATAATTTATGGATTTTTTTATCATGATTCACAAACGCCGAAACTCTAGAGACCAGGTTTACATCTTCAAAAGGAGGTGAACAAAAGACAAGAGCGAAAGCGCTGAGGGAACCCTGTCAACCCCACTGACTCTCTCAGCACCAATACCAATCGCGCAATTCACCCAAATGTGTTCATTAACAAAGGGTACCCACGGCGTTCGTATTTGCTCTCCCTGCAAGTCTGGTTGGTCTGGTGAGGAAAAAGGCAGCAGCTTCTTCCATTAACCAGGCATTGTAATCGGATTAGAGCTTAAAGAAATGTAAGATGGCAGACCATCTTCCTTTAGACTCCTCTGGCTATGGAGATTGTCGCTGGTGAGCGGATTATGGTTTGTAGAAGATGAAAGCAATTATTTAATGTCTGCGGGAGTCAAAAGTGTAATGGGAACAAGTTGCGTCGGAATGCTTGTGCTATAAGCAGTGTTGTCAGCCAAGGAAGGACTGCAACAGGTTTGCATATGTAACCCTTTACAAGTAACTTAATGATGTATATTCAGAGATCGCTGACACATTTGCATTTCTTTTTCTCTAAGTAGATGACAGCTAAAATATAAGGAAGGACTGTCACTGTTTAGAAGTTCGTTTTAGTGATGAAATAACATGACCACCAACCTCCTGAGGTGATAATAGAAATATGACTCATTACTGATGCAGAGAAGTAAATGTTTCACTTCCTTGTCATATTTTGATTTGAGATCATGTTAATGGGTGGTAAATGAAAAAATTTGTATTGCATCAAGCAACAGAATCAGCAGATTCTGTTTAATAACATTTGCGTAAACTTTAGCCTCACTGTAAAATAATAATAATAATGAACATATCTCAGGGTTGTAACATTAATTTGACCATTTAATGCAACAAATTAGGATTGTATAAAATTAACTAAGCCTATTCATGTTTTTTAAATGTACTTACAAACCAATTTTGAGAGAAAGCGCGGTCGAAATACAACCCAGCTGTTAGCAATCAGCTAATGATTACCGCTTACATTGTTAGCCAATTGGGCCGCTAAAATTCCACTATAAATAAGCCAGATTCTTTCCCTTCAGTATCTCGCTTTTGCATTCCCTCAACCTCCCCTTCTCCTCTGTTCTTTCCATGGGCGTAAATTCATTTTACAGTAGGGGGGGACAATAAACAAAAAATTTCTCACAAGCAAGTTTTAGAGGGGGACAAACTAATACATTCAAATTGTAAGGATGTATCAAACTGTGGGAGACTTTGCTTCTATCATTATTGTAGCATGGAGACTGTGTAATGGTTATTTTCAAAGTTTTTCTCTGGTGTAATGAAAAGGCAGATTTTTATTTTTTTTTCAAAAACTATTGCAATGTTTGTTATGCTGTTTACAGTCGAGTCTCTCTCTCTCTCTTTGCCACGACGATCTCGTAGGCTGCTGCACTGAACTGATAACTTCGCTCCCCGAGAAAAGAAATAAAAGCCCGCCCACATTAAAAGCTGATTGGCTTATTTTGCTTAGTAAACCAAATGGGATGCTCTCTGTCTAGCACGCGCTATGAACAGCCACACACACACTGTTCACAAGCAAGCACGGTCTCTCTCACTCCCTCTCCGTCTTATGTGGACATTTTAAGATACTCGATGCAGACATTTATGTCACACGTACACGCACTTGCCCGCTTGGTCAAGATTCCGGGATATTTTATGCAATTTGTGGGCATCAGACAGCCACTATCAATATACGGGAGACTCCCGGAACATCCCAAAGACTTGGGATGTTTGCTGTTAATGTTAACATTATGCCAAGTTGCCACAAATAAAATATAATGCATGGCAAACGGCTTTGGCACGTTAGTTGCAGTTCACTGCAACAAGCTTTTGTAAACAAGCTAACTTTAAATAGATAAGTAACTTTTTAATCGCTAACATAGTAGATTCAATACAAATGACATCCGTAATCATAATTTTTGGCACAACTCATTTATTAAATAATCAGCCTCAACTACATTAAAGAGAATCGCTTTATTTAAAGTGAATCAAATACTACAACTTACTGGAGTTCAACAACTACTAATGAACAGAGCCGCAGACACATACCTGACGTATGTAGCGTAGGTGACATGAACTGGTAATAGGAGGCAGTGGCCCAAACCACTCCGAGGAAGGGGAGGGGGAGCTCAACTATTTTGAAATGCATTTTTTTGCGTTTGAATTTCTGTTTACACAATTATTTTTTAGGTATACATACATGTATTTTTTTTTACAATATACAGTGGGATTTTCTTAGGATTTTAGGGGGGGACAACCCTCGTATCGGGGGGGACATGTCCCCCCTGTCCCCCCCGGGATTTACTCCCCATGCTTTCAATTGAAAGCCATTTGCTGCAGCTCTCTACAACACAAGTTTTCCGTTTAATCTAATATGTTTTGATATGTCAGAATACTCTCCAGCAGTAACAGCTTTGCATGCTCTGGTGCTAAATTCAACTTAAAAATTCCTGCTTATTTTTAGAAAATACATAAAGTTAATGCACATTATCAGAATAAAGTTTCTTTATTAACTACTTAATGCTCCTATAGCGTTTAAAACAGGACATAATAGTGTACTATTTTACACACTAGAGACTTTTTAAATGACCTGTGTAGCCAAAATATATGTGTTATAGAACAAATGTATGGTTAACGTTTATATATTTTAGACAAAGTTTGCATGAGTTTTCCTCTTCTATTTATAGTCTTGCCTTACCTGTTATCCTGTGTTCTGATTCTTGCCTGTGTATTTCAGATTACCCATTCATCTTGCCATTTGGATTATGTTTGCACCTTGCGTGGACTATTGCTTATGTTATCGGATTACCCCTCTTGCCAAGCCCTACTGGATATGGTTTGCTGATCATTGGATCATCTGCTTTTTGGACAGATTTTGTTTTACCTCTGCTGTACCTGTGTATTGTTTTTGACCACGTCTTGGAATAAAGTTCTGCATGTTTCTCTGAGTGTATGGTCACAGTGTGTATGTTCACTACTGTGAAATGCAGAGCACAAATATTGAGTATACTTGGCCACACGCCTTGTCCTTTTCAATGAAGGAAGCTGTATTAGCTGGTATGTTAGGACATGTTGAGAAAATAACTAACATCATAGTGTAATTTATTTATCTCAAATAGTTACTTTCATTAAAAAAAAAAAAAAAAAAAAAAAGTTAAGAGTCATCTATCTCTCGACCAAATGGTTGAGCACATTTTGTGTCACTATATTTCATTGAGAGGAGTACCTACTGTAACTTAACTCAAGCTGACTGAGCCATCTTTCCCCCCTGGTTGAGGTACATTATACAACAAAAATCCACTAGATGTCACAAGGTCAATCAACAGCACTTGTCAAAACACTTGGTCTAACATGGATATCAGAAACCAGTAAATCACGCAAGCCAATAGAGCTGTTTTTGATGAATTTTTGCATAGTAAACATATTTTTGTGGCATATTACACAAAATAATGTTACTTTGTGACATTAAAAAAATTTAGTATGTGTTTAATAATTTTTCAAAAACACTTTGTCACTTTCTTGTAAACATAGAAATCTAAACTTATGTTTTCAGATCATCCACTTCTGCAGTCAGATTGTTTGCTGAGAAACATTCATTGATATTAACATGACAAAGCTATTGTTATTTCTTCATGAATATACTAATATAATCTATGTTTTGCTTTTTTTTTGCATATTTATTGAAGCAAATGTAATAAATTCATGTAATTTATTTGTGGAAATCAAAATTATCAATAGGCAATTGCTTAAATGACAAATGTTGTTGTACTAGCACTTGTTGTACTAGCACCAAAAAAACTCCAAGACTCTGATACTAATGTTGATGATGATGATCCAATAGAGCAGGAGTCATCAGATATGGTTCTGAAAGTCCAGTGTCCTGCAGAGTTTAACTTCAACCCTAATCAAACACACTGTTCCTATTACTACAGTATATTCACACAGGCTGCTGATGCAAGACTCTGCAATGACTATAAAGAAGAAGAAAGAAAAAAAAAAGTTTATTGACAACAGACACACCAAATACATCACAGAACTATAAATTACAAAAGCCAATGAAGGGAAAAAAAATATTGCTTGAATAGGCTACAGCCAAGCCACAATTAGTACAGTCTGCAGCTAAAGGAGAGGGAATAACCTTCTGTATGCATCACACCAGGGTTACTATGAAATTTCCAGCCTAGAGTTATTATAAATATGAGGAACACAAAGGCCAAATTCCCTTAACCACTGACCACAAGGAGTAAAACCAAAGTATATATTCCTGATGTGCACCAAAAGAGTGTTGAACTTCACAAAGTGGCTCTAAGAAAAGAAAAAACGACTTTGTCCAAGTACCCACACTTGAGGTCTTTGCACTTGAAAACTTAAATTATGTATTTCCTGTGTTTGGCTCAAGTGAGTGTGAAGATCCCAAGTGTGCATGTAGAATTTGGAACACACTTGGCGAGTCTGTTAGTCCAGGTACGGCCGTGGTTCTCAGTTTTGTTTTGTTTGTTTTTCTAAACTTATAGCAGAACATCAGCACAATGACACTTTCTCTACTGACCTTACTTGGATTTATGAAATTAGGGTATGTGAAATATTTTCTGGGATACAAGATTTGTTAGGTTTTTGTCTGTCTGAGAACAATAAACAACACTGTTAGAATATTTGTATTTAAATGAATGTTTATATTTTATTTATTTAGCCTATTTGATTAATTCTGTAGTGTGCGATAAGGGCACTGCACTTTGGCATTTTGAAGATCTGGGACAGTTTTGCACACTTACTTCCTGTCTCATGCACACTCTCTCAAGTGGCATAGACTGCAAATGTGAGTATTTGGACAAAGCTGCCTAACTTCTACCAGCAAACAGCAAAGCAGTAAACACTCAAGATCGGTTTGGTAAACACAGGAATAAAAAAGTACAATGAAATATACCTATGTATTTTTTATGTTGTTGGCCATTTTTTTTTTTTTTTTTTTTTCGGAGGTCCTGGACATCTTGTTAGAAAAAATTAGATTTGTAAAAAACAAAAAAAATAAATAAAATCATCCTGTTCAAAAGGTTAAACCCTTAGCTCTCTTAATGCATTGTGTTGCCTTATTGGGCATCAGTAAATGGTACATTTTGTAAGAGCTGTGTATGAGCCCCCAATTGTTCCCATTGTTAAAGGATGTACTGTATCTCAAAATTGTAGTTCAAATATGCAGAAGATGCTAAAAAAACAAAGAATGCTCAGGATTTGGAGGATTTTTTCTGAAAAACAGCAGGTAATTTAACTGCTTAAGACCAACAAGGGAATGTAAACTTTTGATAATTTGGGTAGTTTCTGTTGGCATTATGATTTAAAAAGAGTAAACACACTTGATAATAAATGGCTTCAGCTAATTGCTAACCATGAGTAAAAGAAAAGTTTTTTATGTTATCGTTCAAAATCTCTACACAAAAAACAACATTATATATACATTCGGTACGGAAAGTATTCAGACCCCCTTAAATTTTTCACTCTTTGTTATATTGCAGCCATTTGCTAAACTCATTTAAGTCATTTTTTCCCTCATTAATTGCACACACCCCATATTGACAGAAAAAACACAGAATTTTTGACATTTTTGCATATTTATTAAAAAAGAAAAACTGAAATATCACATGATCCTAAGTTCCCTTGTCTGTCGTACACTACGACGTATGTCGTATCGACAGACTGGGTCATATACTTGGGAGCCATGATTCGC
>JAUCNO010000386.1:8033529-8067766 GCA_032353835.1 Enteromius viviparus | reverse complement strand
TGCATGTCAGAGCAAATGAGAATCATGAGGTCAAAGGAACTGCCTGAAGAGCTCAGAGACAGAATTGTGGCAAGGCAGAGATCTGGCTAAGGTTACAAAAACTTTCTGCTGGGTTCCTAAGAGCACAGTGGTCTCCATAATCCTCAAATGGAAGAAGTTTGGGATGACGAGAAACCTTCCTAGAGCTGGCCGTCCGGCCAAACTGAGCTATCGGGGGAGAAGAGCCTTGGTGAGAGAGGTAGAACCCAACCCCCCAAAAAAAGAACCCAAAGATCACTGTGGCTGAACTCCAGAGATGCAGTCGGGAGATGGGAGAAAGTTGTAGAAAGTCATCCATCACAGCAGTCCTCCACCAGTCGGCAGTGGCATAGTGTCCTGATGGAAGCCTCTCCTCAGTGCAGGACACATGAAAGCCTGTGTGGAGTTTGCTAAAAACACCTGAAGGACTCCAAGATGGTGAGAAATAAGATTCTCTTGTCTGATGAGACCAAGTTAGAGCTTTTTGGCCTTAATTCTAAATGGTATGTGTGGAGAAAATTAACTATTTCAGTTTATTTCAGTGATATTTTTCCTTTTTAATAAATCTGCAAAAATGTCAACAATTCTGTGTTTTTCTGTCACATATGGGGTGCTGTGTGTACATTAATGAGGGGGAAAAAATAACTTAAATGATTTAAGCAAATGGCTGCAATATAACAAAGAGTGAAACATTTAAGGGAGTCTTTCAGTACCCACTGTACATGTAAATACATATTTTCAAAATATACAAAATAATTCATATGTAGTATATAAATAGTAAATAAATATATATTTTTAAATATATATTGTATGTGTGTGTTTATATTTACACATAATAAATATTTACAGCACACACACATATATTTTGAATTTTATTTTGGATGTGATTAATCGTGATTAATTATTTGACAGCACTAGTAAATATAAATTTCAGTCATTTATTTTCTACTACTACTACTAGTTAAAATGTGAATATTCAGCTGAAGAGGTTCAGTCTGAGAGACTTGTGCATTAGTGTAATTAGCACAGACAGAAACTGTTCCAGCAGAGGGCAGCAGAATCATTCTGGGCTTAAATACTGATTTAAAATCAGAACAAGAAATAGTTCATTAGTAATGACACTGGCATCTAACAAAGCTTTGAGAAAAGCATGTGTACTGAACTCCTGAAACATTGCTGTCTCGTATAATAAAGCTGTTGATGCAATTTAGGAAAAAAAATCATTAAATTAAATTACAACTGTAATTTAATCACACTGTTTTTTTCTTAGTAACTGTAACAAAATACAGTTACATTTATTTAGCAAAAAATTCCATAAAGTTACTCTCTAACACTAAGTCACTATAGTTTCTGTCGAAATACCATATAGTTGCTACTGTAAAATCCTAATTAATATGCACATTTTTCAATAATTTCCCTGCTTTAATTAGTTTTTTTGACAATTGTGGCAAATTTTTTAGCTATCAAAGTAAGAGTAATAATTTTAGTTTGCTTCAATAATTATGACATATGTGTGTTGTATTTCGTAGACGTTATTATTAGCACATTTTTGGGGGAAACCATGCAAAACATCTTTTACTTTGTGTAAATCCCACGCTTGAGATGCCGAACTAGAAGTCTCCTGCAGACCAGCTGGTGATTTTCACTTGAATATGGATTCATATCTGTATCTATGAATATAAATGAGGTGCATGAGTGGAGAGCTGCAGACACGTACCCTTCTCTGGATAAACGTCTTCACTGTGAGAGTATCGAACGCCTTTCCCGCCGTGAACTACACACAACAGAAGAGTGAGATGTTTGATGAACATTTTTGTTTTACTGTCAGTGATGTTTAAGTCTTCTGAATAAAACTACATTCAAGTCCATTCAGACTCATTGCTGTGCTTCTCTGAAACACTAGAGGGCCTCGGAGAGCTCATAAAAGATGACTTGTCTTTTAAATAAAACAAAAAAAGAGGTTTAAATAAGCAAAAACTGCTAAAAAACTAAGATTAAAAATACTATTTCTTATTTTAATTCCCTTTCAGAGCCAGGACTTGTTCTTGGATGACCTGGATATACTGTATGTGAGGGTTTTAAGTGTGACTTCTAAATGTAGAAATGCTATTGAAATAAATAAATATTGTAACATATTTTACATTAACGTATAACTTTACAAAAACATTATATTAAAGTTATATAAACATCACATATAATACATTAGGCAATATTGTTACATTTATATAAATGGATATTTGTGAGTAAAAATGACAATAGAAAAACTTATTTTTTTAAATATACCATAACTGAATAAGTTAATGTAATCACATAAATGTTCATTTAGCTAAAACTCTATAATATTTTGTAAAATTATTTGTGGTATTTTTGAACATATTTTATATAAAGCTTTATAGGATGAAATCAAACTAAAAAAACTGTTGACAAAATGAAAGTCATGGAAATCCATGGAAATAAAAATGTAAACCATAACGGACATTCAGTTTTTAACTTTTAACTTTTTAAATTTTAATTATCCATAATGATTTAATTATTGTAATAAATAGCTACACATAGATTCTGCAACTAAACAGTTTAATATGATAAGAACTTCATTTGAACAACTTTTCAAAGATTTTCTGAATATTACATTTATATATTTTTATCCTCAGATTCCAGATTTTCAAACAGTGGTATCTCAGACAAAAAATATGCTATCCTAACATGCTATCCTTTCGAAAAATTGACTCTTATTACTGGTTTTGTGTTTTATGGCCACATATGGTCTTTGACAATAAGGCACAAAAGCATTTCATCATTGATTATTCCTTCTCCAAACAGTGTCCAGGCACACTAACCAATGTTAAAAAAGGTGGCAATCTACAACTCCTTTACAAGACCCCTTGCTCTGACTAAAGCAGCAGGTGATAAAGCTATTCCAGAAAGCAGTGTGCAGACGGCCATACCCTGAGTGTGCTGCGACTGGACGAACTTCCTGATGAGTTTATCAGTGGCCTGCGTGTAAAGAGACAGAGCGTAGCGCAGAGATTGGAGATCAGGACTCTTCTCCAGAAACGTCTTCTTCAGACCCACGCCGCCCGCATGGAAGTATTGCTGTTACACACACACACACACACACACAGAGAAACAGTATTTAAAGAGTGGGTTTGTATTTATGATAATATAATAAACCAGGAAGCTAGTCTTATAAACCAATCGATATTTTCATGGTTTGTACTTATCTGTGAAATTGCAGTATTTCCAATGTAATTTCTCAGATGACAACACTCATGAGGAGTAATTATGATTATAATACTAAGGAAAATAAAAAATAATAAAGTGCTGTCAAACGATTAATTGTGATTAATCACATTTAAAATAATATACAGTATGTGTGTGTATTGTGGATATTTATTATAGACACATATATGTGTATATTTAAAACAATTTATTCACACTAATATTTTCAAAAAACATACTGTGTGTTTGTGTGTGTAATTTTTCATTTAAATATAAATTTCCAAAAAAATAAAGTTTGACAAAATTAATAGATTCAGCTATTTATTAGGCTATGGTATATTTAAAAATATGTATCCTTTTTTTGGAAGCAATAAACTGCAATTAATGGCTTGACAGCACTAAAAATAATTGTGTTTATCAGTTTAAGCATCAGCTTAAGCACTAAAAATACAATCAAATTTCTGGTCTTTTTTAAATGAGCAAAAACAGCTAAAATTATATTTCAAATTTACATTAATTCCCAAAACAACCATACTTTATATATATATATATATATATACTGTATATATACACATTATATAAATGTATAAACATAGCTTTTTTATACAAGTTATAGTTGTATAAATTGATATTTGTGAGATTAAAAAGTTATTTTCTTGGAATGGAATGTTTTATGTAAAATTTTAAATATATTTTAATTCAATTATATAATTATGTAAATTATATAGCATTTTATTACAAAATGTTTATAATAAAAAAATACATATACAAGTTTTTTCAAGCTAAATCATAAAATAATAATTACAAATGTAAATAATTCAATTAAATGTACACAATTAAATCACAACCATAACTTTCAGTTTGACCATTACGCAGCATGACTTCAATCTTTAGTGGACTAAAACTACATTTTTTATCAATAAAAACTTGACTAAAACTAAATTAAAAACAGCAGACTAAACGTACTCTAGTCAGTGTGTGATAGCAGACTTCATAGTACCTTAATAGTGTCCAGAGCGAGCTCAATGACCGCACACTGTTTAGGGGTCAGGGCTTTCGCCTCTTCTCGTACCATGTGCTCCTGTAAGACACAAACACCATCAGCTTCACACTTCAGTTTGTTTAGAAGCACTATGAGAGGTGAAGACAAGTCCGTCTGAACACACCTTCAGTTTGGAGAGCTGACCCAACTCCTTAGCAGCATTAAAGATGAGCTGTGTGCCCTACACACACACACACACACACACACACACACACACACATCAGATCATCACAGGAGATTTACACAAACACTGGGATTCTTAACAAGATAAAACTATACTTGTGTTGAAATAACATACAGCATTGCAAAACAGTTTATTAACATAGATTTGTTTAAAAATTGTGATAAATTACACAAACACCAACACTTCTTGCACACTTACCGAAAAGAGAAAAGCTTCATTTGATTACAGCTTAAAAATTACATGTTCATGAAGAGCTAAAAACTAGTGCTGTCAAATGATTCATTATGATTAATTGCATTCAAAATAAAAGTTTTTGTGTACATAATATATCTCTATATTATAGTTTATATTATACTCTATATAGTTTCTGAGTGAACAAGACGATCTGAAAGATTCTTATGAAAAGAGTTCCTGCGAGTTCATGCTCTCTCTCATCTGACAGCGGTCACTGGGCAGCTGTCAGAGGATCCTGCGGGCTGGTGGCCTTTTTAAACTACTGAGTGCACAGAGGTGTCGCGAGAGGTCCGTCCTGGGCAATCCAGAAGACAAAAGAGTAATTTCTCATGGTTGGAAAAGTGTTCTCCGGAATGTCAATCTGACTGTGTGTTGATACAGATACACAGGTCTCAAAGCAGTCCACCCACCCTGGAGAATGGAGACCGACCTAGTGCTCCTCGCAGCAGCCCCTTCCTGGAAAATCTCTGGATTTTGGCACAATCTGGCACCTGCACATCTTTGGAACCTGCACATCTGGCTCCTGGGCGGGACTTCGTCAGACCTCTCCAGCCTTTCGTCGGCCGTGATTGATACTATCACTCAGTCTAGAGCCCCCTCTACGAGGAAGGCTTATGCACTGAGATGGGGTCTGTTCATTGACTGGTGTTCCTCTCGCAGAGAGGACCCACAGAGATTCCCGAGATTGCAGTAGTGCTTTCCTTCATGCAGGAGAAGTTGGAGTGCAGTCCCCTTCGACTCTTAAAGTGTACATTGCTGCCATCACAGCGTATCATGATGCAGTGGAGGGTACATCCCTCGGGAAGCACCAACTGATCCTGAGGTTCCTCAGAGGTGCGCGTTGGGTTAATCCGCCGAGACCGCCCTCGGTACCCTCTTGGGACCCTGCCGTCGCCTTAACCAGCATGATGATTATAAATAAAAACTAATGATTGATAAGAGCACTAAAGCATTTATTTATTTATTTAGAAATCATTTACTGAAATATGCTATATTGATAATTACAGTGGCACACATGATTAATAGTTTACACTGATATTTAGGTTTTTATTTGGGTTTAGGTTAAAGTTTTAATCCCTTTGTTATGTGTTTATGCCATTTGTGAATAAGTCTTTGTTCTTATAACAATTTTTATTTCAGTTTTAATTATTTTAGCAACTTAAAATATATATATAAATATATATTTTTATGTTTGTTAACATCATTTGATTTCTTGTTTCAAGTAACAAAGATGTTTTTATTGGTTTTAACGTTATTTTTAGTGATGGCTGATGCAGACTCATGCTGCTGGACTAGAGTTACATATGAGTGAAGGACAGAGAAAGAGGAAGCAGTGAGAGAAAGAGAGACAGGAAGTCCAGTCTGAGTGCTGAGAGGAAATGAAGAAGACAGTCTTCCGTGCATCATGCTAGAGTTTCACAGAGACACAGACAGACTGGAGACACAATCACACTCTGTTATACTTACAATCATCTGATGAAAGATGAATGATGATGATAATAAGATATAATAGAAGAATGAAAATCACCACACAGTCTCTCTTTCTCTCTCTCTCTCTCTCTCTCTCTCTCTCTCTCACACACACACACACACACACACACACACGCATCTCTAAAGAACACAAATCTTTTTATGCTAAGATGCTTACTGTTCCACAACCTAGCGCTAGCCCTACACAGACAGCTGACTTATAATAGTGTACTTATATTTCAATATTATAAAAAATACATAAACTTAATATCCATTTTCCAATTAGAATATTTTATTAAAGTATTAATTATAGTATCCAATTATTTTATTTTCCAATTAGTATTGAATACATAAAAAAAAAAAAAAATATATATATTTTATAATAAATACACTGAAATATATATATATATAAAGACATAAAAAATGCAAACAATATTAAAAAAGAAAAAAAACAATTTCAGGCAAAATTATTATTGTGTAAGAAATGTGGTATAATTATAAATGTAAAAAAGGAATTTATTACTAGAAATAACCTCAATTGAATTCATTTTAAATGTAATTATTACTTAGATTATATTAACCTATTTAATGAAATTGTATTATAATAAATTTAATTATATTTACTTACAATCATATTTTCTATTATTTTATACAAAGCATTATTAAATAATTTAAGAATATAATTAATATTAACATTTAATAATAACAAAAATATTTATAATATGCTTAATAATTTCAAATCTAATATGATATATTTAATAATACAATAAAACTCATAATTGTAATTAATAATTACTTATAAAGTAATTTATATTATAAATTTAAATCTATAAATACATTTAAATTACAGAGCTGTATAAACATTTTACTTTTTGAATTTGTATGCTCTTTTCTATGACTGCAATTTTTTAAACATTATTATTTTTTATGTTTTGAGCATTTATATTAAAGCACATTTAATTGCTATTGTGTATGAAATGCATTTTATAATCTTGGGATTTTATTCCCTGAGACACACATTATTTGAGTCACACATTTGAGATGGCAGTGGAGCTGTGATGTCTTAAAATGCAGCCTATGTAGGCAGCTGACTAGGTCTCTGTTTGTATCATCAGCATTAATCTCACACTGATGGATTACAGGTAATGGATGAAGAGTGTTGAGTAGTTATTGATCTGATATATAAAGTACAGGATCATATGCATCTCCATGGCAACACACAGGCTCCTATAGAAATCTGATAAATCATCGATCAATCAGACCTAATCTAAGATCCCTGGTATACAGAACATGAGCGAGTGGGTTTAATCACTTAAAGAAAATTATAATAATAATAATAATTTTGGTTCATGGACATATCAGGCTTAAAATAATTATGAATAGAAATGTAAAAAATTCCCCCCAAAAAACAAAAAACTAATAAATAAAATGACATATACATAGTTGATATACATTTTAAGATATATTTTAGTTTGTTTTTGGGTGTTGATTATTTATTAATTATATATAATAATATAATAATAATAATATGGGACCTCGCCAGAGAGACCAATTGCCTTTGAGCTTTAAAAAAAGGCCAATTAATATTGGCGTGCATTTGATTGCGCTCAGGTGCACCTCATTACTGCGTGAGTATAAGAGGGCACGAGCGGAATGCACTTGCAGATTTTCGCTTCAGAGCCTTCGCTGTCTGAGCTGCTACAGGAGACCCCCTCTGCGAGTTCTGGAGAACAATCGAAGAAGAGTACTGATTTTAAGAGTTCCTGCTTTCCTGATCACTCATCTGACAGCGTTTCATTTGGGCGGCTGCCAGCGAATCCTGCGGCCTGGAAGCCTTTTTAAAGTCTTGTGAGCTAGTCATCTTGCACATCCAGTGAAAAGACCTTTTTGAGTGCACGGAGTTGCAGGTAAGCGTTCAGAATGTTCCATCCAGGGTAACAGCCCTGCGGACTTCTGATACACTGCGTAGTCCCGTGGTCCTTTTGGAGGATACCGCTCCGCCCGTAACAGGGCAGAGTGTGTCCTTCAGGGCGCCCCAAGAGGCAGAGATGTCTTCGGCAGCATCAGAGTGTGAGTAGGATGGTAAGGCTGAAACCATGTTGGAAGCGCTCGCGTCTTGGTGTCTGCTCGGTCTGCGCTGGAGACCGTACTGTCGGCTCTGCTCCCCCGCTAGGAATTGGTCTGGAGGTACCACATATGCCTTCAGCTGATCCTTCACGGCTGGATAATTGGTTTAGGGGAGTCAGGGATGCGGCTCCGCCGCGCTATCTCCCAGTGCCATTCTTCCCAGAGGTGCAAAAGAGCTTACCAGATCGTGACGAGCCCCTTTCTTCTCACGCCTGCGCCCAGGCTTTTCGCCCCTTGCCACTCTCGATGGTGGTGCAGCCAGGGATGCACGCATGCGTGTGCATCACCACGTGATGTCCACCACGGTGGTCTAGGAGCGACTTCAGTGGCTGAATCTGGCACAGGTGCCCGTCGCCGAGACAGATCGCTTTCACCACGCCAGGTCGGCCTATTTGGCGACACTGTCAAGGACTTGGCCCAGAAGTTCTCCACAGTTCAGGAGCAGACCGAGGCGATGTCTTGCATCCTGCCTCGGCCGGCCAGCATGTTTTTCCGAGTGCACAGCCTCTGCCTGCTCGTCGCTGAGGGCATCCCACCTCGGCACCCAGTAATTCTGGTCTGACCCCCACCGAGGCACCAGATGCCCAACCGGCGGCCCATTGTCAAGCTGGCCGTGGGCGAGGAGCGCTGCCTGCTGCTCAGGGACCGGCCTATAACACCCGGAGGGGCGGGGAGCGTTCCTGAAACAGGCAGCCCGAAGGTGAAGAGGACTAATCTTTGGGCAACTTCGATGACATTTCCAACCCCACTCAGGAAGGAAGGCCGGGAGCTTCTGTGCATATGGAAACAGCAAGTCTTAACAAAAAAAAAATACAAAAAATCTCCTTATATGCAGACCCAGGGCACTGCTTTGCCAGCACGGGAACCAGGAAGGCAGGTAAGCGCTGCTCAATGCAGCCATACTCACAGTCCCTGCCCCTGTCTCCCTTTAGGCCCACTGTTGGCAGGGTGGTCAACGTCCCTTGATTCCCCAGCGACTCAGCGGGAAGTCCGCATAGCACTTCTCAGTCCCTCGCAGTGGTTGATACAGATGGTACGCCTCGGCTATGCGATTCAGTTCGCCAGGCACCCGCACCGCAGCATTTGCTACACTCAGACTGTCCAAACAGCGATGCTGCTGTTCTCGTGCGGAGGTTGTTGTCTTAATGGCGAAGGACACAATCAAGCCTGTCCCTCAAGCTGAGTTGTGGTCAGGGTTTTACAGCCCTCACTCCATCGTGCCCAGAAAGAGCGGTGGGTTGAGACCCATCCTGAACCACCCTGAGTCTGGTTTTGTTCGAGGATCGAGCATATCAGTAAAACACCCTGTGTCCTGTCCATCTCAAAGGCTGTTCTCTCCCTGCTGAAGCAGCAGAGGGACATCCGCATCCTAACAGCTATCTCGGCGACTGGCTGATAATGGCTCACTCACAGGATTTGTTGTACAAGGATGCGCAGGGACATAATGCTTGGGCATTTCAGCCTTCAGGGATTTCAGGTCGACCGAGTAAAGAAAGTAAACTGTCCCAGAAAAATAAAAGAGAGGAGAGGATCTCTTTTTCTTGGTATGGAGCTGGACTCGATCGCCCTGCCCGCCTCGGCAGTGAGCGTACAGGCCACGCAGAACTGCCTAGATATGTCAGGCACAAGACAGCGGTCCCTCTCAAAAGAGGCTCCTGGGGTATATGACAGCACGGCCGCATGCAAACATGCCACTGGGCTGATGCATATGAGACCGCTCAGCGCTGGTTACAAGATCGGGTCCTTAGATGGGCAGCACCATGGTACACTCCAGATTGGTGTTTTCCCGCAGTGTAGCCACCTATTGGTATTGGCCAGGCAGGTCGTAGTCAAGGACACGGGACCGGGGGGCTGTATACAACGGGCAAGCAGCCAGGCGTCCAGCTGCTTTGGCATATAACATAAAAATGCCTCGAGTTGTTAGCAGTGCAAGCTCGGGCCAATCCAGACGGACAACACAGTGGTAATCGCGTACATAAAGAAGCCCGCCATCTGCTCCTGTGGAGTCAAGCTAAAAAAAAATTTAAATCGCTGTGTGCTGTTCATATTCGTGGGTTCTCGGCCATGTAGCCACAGCTCATGACAGTCCACCCTCCCTGGAGAATAGCGCCTCCACCCCCAGGTAGTCCAGCTGATATGGAGCACTCTGGCGAGACCAAGACAAATTTTTTCGCCTTCCCCGAGTCTGCCCATTGCCTGCTTTCGCTATGTGGGTATGACCTCGCACAGCTGGTCTCCAGGGCTTAAGTACGCCTTTACCAGTGAGCCTCCTTGCACAGATGTGTAAATTCAGGGAGGACGAGGAATAGATCTTCGCAGCAGCCATTTCCTGGAAATCCCCTGAAGGAAACTTCTTCTTAGGGAAGAAGACTTTGTAGACTAATGCTCCTCTCACGAAAGAGAGGACCCTCAGAGATGCAACGATCAGTGTTGTGAGTAACGGCGTTTAAGTATAACGGCGTTACTAACGGCGTTATTTTTTCAGTAACGGAGTAATCTAATTAATTATTTTTCCCATACTTGTAACGCCGTTATCGTTACTGAGAATGTTAATTAGCGCGTTACTAAAATTTGGTTGAATGACGCGTCAAGCTTTGGGTTTATCAGCTGCCTGACGAGAGATAATGATGACGCCGTTGCAAACGCGATGATGATTGGCTGGGTGGGCGGAGGCAATGCCCATGGTGTCTCACTGCACGCTAACTGACACTCTGAAATCTACCTCTGATTACAGTGGACAGCGACAATGGCGACGAGCCAGGGAAAATCAAAGACAGCGTTCTCTAACTGGAAGTATCGTCACTACTTCTCCCTTGTCGAAATAAAAGGCAATAACGTGTATGCATCATGCAAAGTGTGTAAATAACTGAATTTACTTTCAATACTTAATCTTTATTTCTTTACGGAATATTTAAGAGTTGAATAGTGATCTGTTTCTTGTGCAGTATTATACACATACAGATTTGCAATAATTAAAGGCCAGATTTTCTTTTATTTCTTATTACCCAAGCTTATATTTGTGTGTCTTAGTTTTGCACATAAATGCAAAGTGTGTTAACATTATTTATTTCCAGTAATTAAGAGCAAGATAGTGTGCCGTTTATTGTGCAATCTGCCTAATATATCGTTACAGTTACTGCAGTACTTAAATTATTTTCCTTTGTTTCTTTTTACCCAAGTTTACATTTGTGTGTCTTAATTTTGTACTTGAGTTTTATTTTCAATTTTTTTATGTTTTTTATTTCCAGGCATATTGTATAGCATGGCAGACTGAAAGCTTCAAATAAATACCAAATGTTCTAAAATACTGTTTTTATTCTTCAATCAGTTATTGTAAACGTCTTTGACGTTAAAGATGTTATAGAACATCATAATGCTGTAGAACATAAATAATGTCAGTTACTTTGCTGAGTAACTAATTACTTTTACAGTGTGGTAACGGAGTTACTAACTCAATTACTTTTTGGCAGAAGTAATTTGTAACTGTAACTAATTACTTTTTTAAAGTAATATGACAACACTGCTTAAGATGAACAGATGTCTTAAGGTTTTGGAACGACACAAGGGTGAGTAAATAATGACAAAATTTTCATTTTTAGGTGAACTTACCCTTTAAAATGAAGGTGTTTAAAAAAGTCAAATGAAACCAAGTCTGCCCTGATTTATTTCATATTCACCTGACCAACTTTACTTAACTTATCATCCTTGAAGATTGGCCTAATTTGTAAACAGTCACTTTCTCTTTCATCCTTTCTCTAAGGAGTCATAATCATCTGGCGGCACACTGTGTGGCTCATGCTCTCTAAGAACTGGGTCAGACTCTCAGTCATGCACTCAGGATTACCTGTGTGTATCTAATTATATTCGGTATGATGTATTTACTCGATTTTACTTAAATGACAAAGCCATACAGGCTTCCTTAATCCTATCATAATTTAAATCAAACAAGCATATTGCAAATACTGAACAATCTTGTCGTTTTATATTTATTCAGTCATTTTACACCAGACTTTGTGAAAGAGTATTCTGAGAGTCTGTCTAGGGGCTTTTTAGTGTAAGATAACTAGAGGTCTGGTGTGTGAGTGAGAATGTGTTTGGCCAGGGCTCCTCTGAAAGGGCTGAAGTGAAATGCATATCATCCGTGACCTTTCACTGGACAGCGGAGAGCTGTGATGTCATTAGCACCTGAGGCAGTGAGGCAGGCTCTTCGTGTGGCCGAGCTGTGTCTGGGTGAGGACAGGCCTGCCACTAATGATGGTGTTTGCCATGCAAAGGTCAACGGAGAGAACACAGGAGGGTTTGAAAAAGAAAACTTGTGGCAAATATATAAATCTGCAGATTAAGTATAGTGACTGGGCATTTGAGACTAACTGTATTGAGAACTTGTCAGTTATGATGTATTTCTATAAAGAACTGCTCAATGCCTTTATTTTTGCAGAGACATTTTCAATTGGCTTGGCTCAGAAAAGACATATAAGTGATAAAAGCTTGAGCTGTAATCATTTGTATTTTATTGTTGCAAGAAAAATGGCTAACAGACACAATATTTATTTGTAATCTCTACAATTTTGTCAAAAGATTAAGCATCAGTTTTTCAAATTTTCACTAATTTGTCAGGAATTAAAAAAATATGCCCAGTCTATTCTAAGATGTTAAATGCTATAGTGATATACTCTATTTTTTTTTTGAGCCATACTGTAGTAATAGTACACTTTACTGTACTATGGTTCAAAAACACCATAGTGTTCACTATAAATTACTATAGTATTTTTTATGTATAAATATTTATACATACTGTATTGTTTTATTTAATTTGGTTTACCAAGGCTTGTATTAGTTACACCAAAATGCTAGTGGTGCTCCAGTAAATTTAAATGGTAAATTCAAGCATGTAAATGTAAAAAAACTGCATTTATTTTAATGAGTTTGTTCTGGATTACTGACAGGCCATCATATTAGATTGAAAAAGAAGTCAGCTGCCATGAGATGGGTTTCCCTTCATTGGAACTGAATAAAAGGAACTGTTAGAAGCTACAATTGAGGGAACGTCTTGATTGCTTTTTTTCATGCTAAGGAAAAGCAGACTGGCACAAGCTCTTCCTGCAGAGTGCTGGTGATGGAGAGAGCGCTAACATCTGGCTCAGATCACAAACACAGTTACCAGGAGCTGTAATCTGTCATCTTATGCAAAACAAACAGGGTTGAATTCACTAAACAGTTGCACCATTTTTGGATGCAGTATTTCTTTTTTTTCAGTGCAAACATTCTTACATTCTGTGTAAATGAAACTCATCTATTGCACCTTGTTCACTAAAGACTATTGGTGGAATTTGCATTGCGCTAACATCACATCACTATGATATGAGTTTTAGGAAATGTGGTTTAGACCTTGCAAAGTGAAGACCTTTGTCCTAAGTCCTTTGCAAACCTTAAACTTTCCATGAAAGTAAATTCATTTCCGGAGCCAGTTCTTTATGCTTCAATGCTAAGCCAGATTTTCAAAGTGTTTTTACCCGGAAATTTGTGGACTGAAACCTTATCCTCTGCAATCTCTGTCACTCAAATCCATGCTGCGAATGGCATATGAGAGGAAGAGCTTATTCGTTTGATTTGCACAATAGAAAACACAATTTCTTTTTCCTTGAGAGGTTGAAATGGCCTGTGATGAAATGGGCCGAACGGTAGTTCGAAAAACAAAGACAACTTCTCATCCTGCTCGTGTCAGGATGCATCATGCTCGCTACATCATCAGACAGAATGATGACTGGGTTGCTGAAATTTTCAAATGAAAAATATTACTGATGAAAATGCATCGAGCTTCTCAGATGCAATCTGAACAAACGGCTCACAGGGTGGTGACAATGTTTAGCTAGTGTTATTGTGGGAATAAATCCGCCCTTCAAACAAGCCAGGGCCAAGCTTACCTTAGTAAAATGCTGCAAAACAACAACTGTTACAATGATTAATAAACAAAACATTTGGAGATACCGGAAAGCTGGTCAAATTTTGATAAGTTAAGTATAACCACAATCTAATTCCACAATAAACTATTGCTAGATTTTTTCAAGCTAAATTAACATCTGCATCAATCCTTAATGGATTTTCTTGCTTTAGAACTCAACACATTTCATGACCTGAATAAGTTAATTCACAAACTGTGAGCTAATATAGATGTGATCTTATTTTTCATGTGCCAGTGCCTCCGCTCAACACTAACCTGACCTGAGGGTTTATATTGAGTCCAAGGCCCTTTTTCTCATTTAGTGTTGTCATAAAATTGTCAAGGTTCCCCTGCAGTGGGAGAACAGGTTGCAGTCTTTTATCCATCTGTTTCTGAGTACCGAGCTCAGCACATTAAGGGGTGAGATATGGGTAACAAGAGCATATCCCAGTCTCCAGTGAACCATAGTTCAGAAACACAGAGCTTACCTGAACTCTTCTCTTCAAAAATAAAAAGTGTAATGGATATTTTTTGATACAATATAACATGAATTCCAGTAATTTTGGAACGTTTTAAAAATTGGAATAAAATGAAAAATTAAAGAATTTTAAATTATTTACAATAGGACATAAATTACATAACAAATGTTTCAACTGCGAAATTCGACGATTTTATGCAATGCGACATGTTGGCAAATAAGTTTCGGGAGGAGCTCTGACGTAATGATTAGTTACAGCCGTTTCCAATCCCCTAATCAGTCTCAGCCAATTAAATTCATAGGCCTTCCCCTTAAATAGGCCTCCTCTTCCTCCCATCTTCATCTCGTTACGCATCCTCCTCCACCACTTGTCCTCCGATATTTGCTTCTTCCTGGTTAGGGTTCTACCCCCTAGGGCTCAATCTTCTAGGGCTCGGCATTTGCCGACATCCCGGCTTGCTTTCCGGACACCACGCCAAATATGCTAATTATAATCATAAGGAAGAGTGAACTCGTGAAATGAGCTTATTTCAGATTTGATGCCTACAGGTGTCAAAACAGTTGTGACTGGGTCGTGTTTACCATGGTACACATTAAACAACTTATTAACAAAATGAAAAAGATGGATATAGCCTACGTTGAATGCTAACCCTAAAAGGCAAGGTCTTTTTTTGCCTCTTTTAAAACAAACGCTTAGTTTGTGGTTCATTGTTGAATTTGAGCAGCAATAAAAACAAACTCACATAAGAAATTAAACTTATTAACTAATTAAGTTGCGCTTTTAGATCTTGTCATGTGACCAACATGCCAATCACAGTCTGATTCCTCTATGTCTTCTTCATTTCTCAATTAATATCATGATGCTAGAACTTGTTTTTCCATTTTTATTCAATTCTGACACAATTATTTATCCCTGACCATGTTAACAGTGAACATCTTTTGGATTTTTAGGAGAACTGATGTGGATTAAATGAAGAGCATTGTTATATATTCTTTTTTTATTAATTTCATTTTTAATTTATTTACTTTAACATTTAGATGACGATTTAAAGCATTTCATTATTCTTTATTATGTCTGACAGATTTGCAATAGAAAATGACAAGAACACTCTCTGACCCTGATGGAGGAACTCTACATGCTCAGCGACTGTAGAGTGAAGTAGGGTTGGACTGAGACAGCAGAGCATGAAAATGACTTTCCCAAGGCTCAAGGGTAGACTGAAAGAAAAGAAACGGAGAGGATGTGTAAGCCACGTCAGGCCTCTCTGCTCTGCAGGAGAGGACGCATCAGCCAGGGAACTAGAGCAGCAGGAAAAGTCACAGCGAGACATGTCTAGAAGGCACTTACACCTGTCATGAGCACTTGATTAACATTGCATTTGATTGCAGCTGTTTGCTAACAAAGATTCAGCAAAGTGAAATTACATCATCAAAAGAAATGACATCAATATGACCCCTGGCAACAGAACTTGAAATAGGTGATTCTGATGGTAGAATTATTTATTTAGAGATACATAGAATATGTGCTGCAGGAGTGAAGACAGATATGGGATTGTTCTAGCCTTTCCCTATATTTAATTATTAACTTTTGGCTTGTGGACTATAAAATAAATTGTATTTAACATGGCTTACGTTTTTACACTCATACATGCACTGCAAAAGAAATGATGTCATTGGACCCAAATGACGATGTTGTAAATTAAATTTAACTGGCTAAAATATGTCCTTTGCCAAGCTACACAAATAAATTATATTTTTGTCTATCTAATTTTACAAAATGAGATGGAAAATCTTTTACATATATGCCATATGAATAAAAGTAAATATTTTAAGTTATTCTCAACCTAGATTGCATTGCATTCATTTTATAATTCCAATTTTAATTATAGATATTAATAGTTTAAGCAAGCTATTTGGTAAAAAAAAAAGATGGGTCACGTGACACCGGTGTTTCGCATCAGGGACGTCAAACCAACAGCAGCGTCGTGTCAAATGACTCGTTTCATTTTTTATTGAACGCATCGTGAATCTGCAACGATAGATTGGTTTCCCGGAAAAAAGAGGGAAATTCGGTTTCTTAGACGGCACGGTTTCTCAACGGTCTGTTTCTTTGAATTATGTCAAAATAATTGACACATCAGAACTTCTTTGGCACTAAATTAAAACGTTTTGTGTTAGCTTAATACTATAATCTTATATTGGTGTCAATGAATATTGATGTTATATTGAACTAAACTGACGTACCAATGATAAAAATAGTACTCGAAGCTAGACAGGTGTAGTCAGTCTCAGACAACAGCATTTAAACAGCTATTAGGCTACAGGAACATCTTTGAATTCCACCACTATTTTAATTCTTTTAGTTGAATTACACCCATGGTTGTTAAACATCTCTTGGTATGCAGTAAGAATCCCAGCTAAACTTCAATTAGGTTTACAAGATGCGGTGTGCTTGGTCTGTCACCTGCTTACCGCTGTGTGATGTAACCCTTTATCCTTTACTGAGGAGAATTTGTATTCCACAAGTCCTCTGAGGTGTTCTGTAGTTTTTATTGAGAGAGAGAGAGAAAAAATAGAAATCTCACAGGAGCTCATTATGTCAAACCTGATATCTTCATCTCTATCTCTGATGCCCCCTGAGGAAATTTTCCACATAGAGTCTCATGTATATTATCACTATGCTGGTTTGATCCCGTTACGCTGGGATATTATTTGAAGCACAGTTGACTCCATCAATATTACATCAGACAAAAAGATCACATGCAAAGTGTATCCACATCAAAATGTACCTCTCACTGACAAATATTTGAATGTCACCCTTTTCCGAATTTCCAAATTTTGCCCCATGTACATTCAGTCAATTATAGGGTTTTATAAACCTACAACAGATATGACTGGCATCCAACTGGTTGTTTTTCCTGCTGCTGTTGGCAGGCATGTGGTACAGGTCCTTCAGAGGTTAGGGATCTAACGAACAGATGAAATGAAACAATTCTCAGAGGCATTCCTGCTAACACCTGCTTTTTCATGCCTGCCCATGAACTGTGGTTAGTGAGAAAACGATACTGCCTGACCAGGCTTGTACCATTGCACCAGACCCATTGTGCTCAGTCAGGGGTTCTCAACCTTTTTCAATCTACCAACCTTTGTCCAAAAATAAGCATTCTGTCGTCATTTACTCACCTTCATATCTTTTTTATTTATTTATTTATTTATTTTTTAAGATAAATAACCTTGGAAATAGTTTGTGTTCCATTGTATGAACAAAAACATTATTTGTTTGGACAATTGAAGAATTGGATCGACATTTTTAATGTCCACAATTCTTGCAAGGTTGTGACTGGTGCAGTTCGTACATATTTTATGAGGTAGCTAATTTGTAGAAATTCTAATGACATTATTCATGAGAACTTATACAGTGTTTGCCAAACTGTACGTATTTATGAGTTGGTAGTCCGTATGAACTTGTATAATTGACTTAATCAAACCTTCCCGTCACTGGGGTTTTAGATAGATCATACAAAATTGTAGGAGTGAGGTCGTACTTTGTGCCACTTTGTAAAATGTGTACGAAATGGTCATGTGACTGTTGGCTAGTATAAGCGAGTTTTTTTTGGCAGTTGATTAAACATTCACCTTGTCCTATTTTTACATCCATTGAGGTTGTATCCATTTTTAGGCCTTGCGAACATGATTGTTTGGGTTTCTGTGATTTATATGTTTTACACTGATGCTGCCAATTTATCTGATTTGAGTATTTTCATTTTGTTTTAAATGATATAAGGTTTTAATAAAAAAAAAAAAAATTGTGATGTGGCTAGTGAAGTCAGAACTTCTTGTTCAGCAGCCGATTCGGATGTTATCACGCGATTTGAATGGGCCGTTATCAGCCCATACATATGGGTCAGTAGGGGCCTGCTGCACCTACTGGTAAAACGTAAAATTAAATTAATTATTCTAGCGATTAGATTGAGTTTATTTAACGTCTACACCTACCCCAACCCTATCACCTACCCTTTACCATGATAGAAAAACAGTATTATTGACGTAAAGTGTTAGAAAAAAAAAAGTTAGATTGATGTGCGCATGCCCAGTAGTTCTATGGATGATAACAGCATTCTAAGCCTACTAGTAGGTGCAGCAGGCCCCTACTGACCCATATGAATGGGTTGATAACGACTGATAACGACCCATTAAATCGAGTGATAACATCCGAAGCGGGTGGGTTCAGCAAAGTCGTTGAACACTGATAGATCTAGCCTTTGTTTATGAAAATTACATCCTTTTAAATAATAATATAGCATAGAAATTTCCCCTAACCCACCAGAAGAGGTATAATTTTATTTTCTCTTCCATGCTCTGTGATTTGGAACTGGCTGAAGGAAATGAGAAGGACTGGAAAACAAACTGCATTAGAATATTTGGGCTTGAGTGAATCATAAAGATTCAATAAAGCGTAACCAAGAGCTGCTGTTTTGTGTTTCTGGCTCATGACAATACTGGTATATTATATTTCAACATTAGCCTTTGTATCACACGGAAGCACCTTGGTAGTTCCATCGTCTTCGCAGGTGTTCTCATTACACCGGACCACCTAGCTCTCAAGTGTCGGCGGATAATTGTTTAAGAGCTCTCTCCTTTACCTGACAGATCCATTAATGGTTCCATTTACAGTGAATGGGCCATTCAGCCCAGTCAGAGCTCATAGAATGAGCTAATGCCACACTCTATTCAACAAGTACAGTAACCCAATTTAATCTCTGATGCTATTGGCCACCAAGTGGTTCCTCTCTTACCTCAGGAGAAAGTCTTGGACACCCTGACCTGTCAGTTCAGAACTCACTTAAACTCTTCTTCTTTGTGTTTCTTTTTTCAGCATGCTCAGGAGGGAGGTGAAGGTCGAGCAGAGGCTAATGACGCTTCAACACAGAATGTTCTTTGAGATCAGGCTCTTCGACTCGCAGCCTGACAGCCTCTGATTATAGCAGTGATGGCTGGACAAGTGAATGAATCGCTGGATTGTGCTTGTGGAGCAGAACAGAACATTTGGAGATGTTTCCAGCACGTGATCCGTTGAAGAAGTTTCCCTCCTCGGAAGACCTTGAGTGTGTCGGTGGAGGACAGGTAGGGTGGTGGTGGCTGCTTTTGTTGGTAGAGCTACTGAGAAAGCTCTCAACTGGCAGTCTTGTTTGATATGAAGGGGCTCTTTTAAGTGTTTGAAGTTTGTTTTTGAAGTTGGTCGAGTTCACCTATTCACTTTGCAATAAAGTAACAAGTTAACCCTTATCGACTGTTTGCTTTTGGAAAGTATAAAATGTTTGTCCCTGAAAAAACTAGACAGATGAGAAAATAATATATATATTTGAAAAACTCTGCCAACAGCTAAGCATTTATTATGTTTGAACTAGAAAGTCCTTTATAGAATGCTGTAAGGTCACGTCACTTCAAAAAGCATGAAATATTAATCAGAAACCATTCATAAATTTGTTAACTCCTGGTCAATTCTTAGTATGGTAAAAAAATCTATCAACTCTTCCCTTATCAACTCTAATCTATCAACTCTTCCCTTACCCTTCCCTTTTTTTCCTGGTTAGATGACTTAATTCTCTGCAAATAGCCTTGCTCTTTGCCGCTTTCTCATTTAGTGGTATTTCTGATGAAATAAGTAGATAAAATGATTCCTTCAGTCTGTGGTGTCAGCAAAGCTGCAGGCAGTCTATTCCATTCTGCAATAAATGCTTTCTTCAATTAAATGTATTTTTATTATTATTATTATCTTTTACAAGACATACTTAAATCTAAGTGTTATTCATTATCAAATTCAAGAGCAGTCGCTGACCTGAGAATGGTTTGGGTTGGTACTGTCTATACAAAACTGCATTTATTTGATCAAAAAATAGTTATATGGTGAAAAATTATTACAATTAAAAAAAATTATAAATCCATTTTAAAGGGTTACTCCACCCCAAAATAAGTTTTGTCATTAATGACTTAGCCCCATGTGGTTTCAAACCCATAAAAACTTAGTTTGTCTTTGGAATGCAATTTTAGATGTTTTGGATTAAAACCATGACACATATGTTTTCTATGTGCACTTACTCTTCTGTTTTAAACAGCGTATCTGTGCGTTAACACCGCTAACACAGAATAGCATACACTCTTTGCATCCAGCGTATATATTCTCCAAAATGCCATTACGGTAATGCAGAGAGACACAGGAGATTTATTGTTGAATAAAGTCAACTTCATTGTCTTATACATATCTTCTACAATTAATAGGGATATCCAAACTTAACAAACCATGTGCATTTGAGCCAGAATTTGAGTATAGTTAGATTGCTCTAAGAAAATAGTTGTTGTCTCAAGGACAAATCGCAATGCTAATCATTTCTTTCCAGTTATGTAAAAAGTCTTTGTTGTGAAAAATCAAAATAAAAATTGAGCAACGATTCTCTCAACTTCTTTCAAATAGATATCTGTATGAAAAACGCAGCATGCTGAGGCATGCAGGTCAAAAATGCATCACGCCATCCTTTATGTTCTTCATCCCATGTGAAGACAACACCCCTCCCCCCTCTTCTTCATCTTTTGATGAGAAAATAGCGTTCTTTTGTTTTTCCTCTTGTATGTGGAACATCAGTCCTGACAGGCTTCGTCTCTTCTGTATCTCTTATTAACTCAGCTGTGTACTATCCTACTTCAAAGCATTGCATAGTCAACACTTGGCGAGTGAGAGATGGGATCAATGGCGTCGGCCCACTACCTTGTTTATTACCATAAATGTCAGCCGGGCACTTCATTCTCAGTTGTCCTCTACCTTTGGCTGACAAAAATGTCAAATGTATTTACAGTCATTAAAATCCGATGATTCTTGGTGAAGAGTAGAACATAGTGGATTTAGTAGGAAAATAACAGCATACATGCATACATACATACATGTAGCCAAAAAGACCTATTGCAACCTGGGTCCTTAACAGAGACTGAATATTGAGTGAGTGCTGCGATATATAATACTCATATTTTATGGATTTTGAAAGGTCAGAGCACTTAAAGGTGCGCTCCATCATTTTTGTCCTCATTAAAAGTTTTACAGTTGAAAACATGATTAGTAGTTTTGAAAAATACCTTTAAAATAATAGAAATGACATTCACATGAAAGGAAGAACTCAAAACTGTTATCAATAGCCTTTTTAAAATATTTATTTTTGTCTTTAATTTGATAGGACAAGGAAGAACTTTGGGAGAGAGATTTAAATATGTGTTCTGAAGAACAAAGGTCTTGCAGGTTTGGAATGACATGAGGGTGAGTAAAGGCCGATTAATGTTTCTGTGTTGAACCACATATGTGTAGTACCTCATAGCCTATACAGCACAGCCTAATGTGCACCTCTCCAAGATTGTCAATTCTGCATGGACCACAAGCTTTGTGATTAGTCTACTATAACGACCTCCCTCTATATGTATTTGAGTTTTGTTAAATATTTAGTGCTGTTAAATAACTAATTGTGATTAATCACATTCAACATGTGTATTGATAAAAACATAATAAATCTACATAGCACATGCACCTGTATGTATTGATCATTTGACAGCACTAATTTTAATGTTACACCTTATTGTTTAAAACAAAATAACACAAAGAACTTAACACTTAACTAGAGTCTTAACACTTATAATATAGCATAGCACATACATCACTTATGGTGTAAAGACTGCAGCGTAGGTCCGATTCAGAAGTCTTTACGCACCCTTAAAGTGCCCCTATTATGCCATTTTAAAGGTGGCTAATATTGTTTTCTGAGTCTCTTAAAACAGGTTTACATGTATGCTAGGTCAAAAACACTTTAGTTTTCTCCAAAAATAGATTTAATTTTGCCCCATTTCTAAATGATTCGTAAACGACTCGTGTGAAGCATTTCAAAGACTCAGTCAGTCTAAACCCCTCCTTCCCGTGATCCCTCACTGTGATTGGTCGGATGGCGCAGTCCTATATGATTGGTCTACCGCTACAGCGCTCCACAGAGCTTGATCCAAAACTAACGTGTATAGTGCTTTTTTTGTAAGCGAGTCAGGCACACCTCAACGTAGTGAACTTCAGCATTGAATAATGCATAACACTGCGTTAAGCATCGTTTATTATTACTTAGACCACATTTACACATATCCGGGTATTTAGAGAAATTAATATATCCTCCTCTCCATTTTCAATAATAACATTGTGCACACAACATCGTTTCAAAAAACTTGTCATTTATATCCATAAATACGCCATTGAGTACAATAATAACTTTGCCAAACCTATGTAAATAAGTCGCTCACATGACGTTAAGCCTTTTCTGGAGCATAACCAAACAGCAGAGAAATACCTGCGTCTTCCCTTCGTATAAACGGAGCTAATGATGACACAGACAGACAGTCAAGCTGCATCAATCACAGTATTAGACTACATTAGGCCTACATTATGTTACCTAGTGACGTGGCTCGGTAACAGAGAAAGATTCAAATTGCTGATGACTCGTTTAGGCAAATGTCAGCCGACTCTTGTTTTTGATAGACAATAACTTTATTTATCATGCACTGTCAGCGTCACAACTTTGCAGATAGTTTATGTTCACATACAGCTACATGACACACTGCTTGAAGAATCATATTGGAAAAAGCATAATAGGGGCACTTTAATTAATGAGCGAATTTTCATTAGTGGGTGAACTACTGTATCCTTTTAATAATTTTGTGGAACAATAACTTTTTTTTGGTGTCATTCTTGGATGAATAGACAGTTCAAAAAGACATCATTTATTTAAAATAGAAATTGTTTTAACTTTTTAGATGTCTTTACTGTCACTTTTCTTCAATTTAGTGCATCCTTACTGAATAAAAGTAATAATTTCTTGATAACATACTTTTAAACAGTAGTGATTTGGAAACATTTTTCAAAACTGCTTTTAATTTCTTTTGTAGAAATTTTAACTTGGGGAAAAATAACAGAGCGCACCTTTAAAAACCATGCTAAGTAAATACTGAGTGCGAGCTAATACCCTTAATGTATTTGTCAGAACCCCTCAGCTGAAATAGCTGTCAAACCAGGCAGTTTAAGAACATTTTTGTGCTTTCGCATCTACTTGCCTCAAATTGGCTTCTGCTTTGCATAAATGTTCCAGCTCAGCCCACTCTGCACATGCATAATGAGAAACTCTAAAATGCATAAATCGAATTTGTTCCCCTCGCTTGCTGCAGTTTTGCATGTGGCATTGGGTTGACAGCCATCTTCGTATGCTTGAGGCCGGTGGTTGTTAGAGTTTCCAGCATCGTCTTGCCCAGTAATGCTGAAGGGAAGCTATTTTGCTAGTCTTCAGGGGTCTGTTTTAACAAGAGCAAAGGGACCTCTTTTGGAGCGAGTTCTCTTATGGCTACTTTGTAAGGATGCAAGTTACCGAAAACTCTGACAGTCTGGATAAACTCAGCATGGAGTCAATATCACCTGATTTTGTAGCCTGCCTGTTTTTGATTCTGTTTGAGTATTAAAACTTAAGAGTGCTAAACCATATGTCACCAGAGGCAGACTCTCAATAGGCCAGTGAATTTCACAGTGATGGGGACATTCTGCTTGGACATTAAAATGCTGAAAGGAATATTTTTATGACAAACACACACGAATGAATGCAACACATTCAGTCAGAACTGACCGCTCTCCCATCTGCCTACGCACACACATACTGTACACTCTCCTGCTTATCTTCAATGTGAACATAAGGGGAAACCTTGTTTACACTTCTTTGCATCAGCAGCTTTCCTTAAACTTCAGCGAGTTGATGAACGCGGTTAGATGAGAATATGGCGGGTCCCGGTGCTCCAGAGCATAATTGCTCACAGCTGTGAGAGCTGTGTAAAGCAACGCTGTTGTCTGTACTGAGTGGCACTTTTGAGATGTCGATTCTAAATTGCAGGGCGAAATTAGAGATTCATTCACATTTTAATCAACATAAAGCGCTCATCAATCACACTGAAACTTTGGGCCATCATTGCAGTTTCTTGGTAAGCTTTTCTTTATAGCAAATAAAACCAGCATGAACATTGATAATTAGAAGAGGGTTTTAATGATAAATGTACTCGCATATGTGCATACATTTTCTTTTTCAGAAATAAATATTTTTGAATATACACTTTATAAAATTATATTGTTCACCTTATAAAAAAGTATCTTGACTACATCAAACAATATATGACTGTGAAAGTGCTAGTCAGCGTAGTACAAATACACACAAATCTGTTAATTTGTTATACTGGGAAAAAATCTATATATTTGAAAGACTTATTGTAACAAAAAAAAATCGAATAATTTACAGATGAAATTAATATTTAACAATTAGCAACATTTTATTATTTAAAAAAAGTGCTAAAACATGTTTTATTTATGTTTATAATATGACTTTTTTGTTTATTCATTTATGAACTTTGGAGTGTTTTATATTGAGTTTTATCGTTTTTTTTATTTTTTTTTATTGGATCACACATGGGCTATTATTTATTTTATTAATTACATTTGATAATTTTCAGTTAAACTATACTGTCACTAAAATGTCATTCTGTAACATTGCCACTCTATTAAGTTTAATTTAAAAGTTGTTTAACTGTAAACATATTTCCGTTTATTATTGCTATTACACTAACCCTGTTGTCTAATCTTCTCATGTTCAATTGTTAAATAATGTTCGTTCCTCTATTATAGAGATACCTCTTGTGACATGCTTGGAAGAACAAATATCTTTGGTTTAATTGGCATTTAAACAGAGATTGGCATCAATTACTCTCAGCGTGTATCACGTAATGAGCGCACCGACCCATGGTTGTGTTCTGGTTGGCCACCCACTAGGGAAAGAACCACATGTTTGACGGATGTGTGAGAGGGACCGTCGGATTGCGCTGCTTTATTGTTAATCCTGAGTGAGAGGGGCAGATGCTATCAGAGCACTGTGATCTGGGATTACAGAGAGCTGAAGGCAACACAGCACCCCACTCAACTGGGATCTTCTCTACCTCAAACGTTTTCCTCTAACTCGCTGCCTTATCTTTACTTATATCTTAAGTTTTCCTTAAATTGTTTTCTCTCTCTCTTTTCCCTTCCCCCTCCGCAATCTTTTGCTTTCTGCCGTTTTGATGTGCTTTATTGGCATTGCAAATAATTGTGCTTTGTTTTGCCGTTCTCTCTGACCCTCATTCTTTACCTGCTGCAATGCTTTAGGTGAAAGTGATTACACGAGGGACATATACGCTAGCAGTGCACGTGAACAAAGACTGTGCTGAATGCTACAGAAATGTCTAAGAATACATTGCAGACTGTGAGTAATGGAGGCATACCTAGGGCTAGTGCTCTTGTGTATTGACATACATTGTAAGTTCACACATTCCTTTGGTTCTTCATAGAATATGTACCCATGTATTACACATTGACAACTCTTGAAATAAACAAGTAATAGTAGTAGTCAGCAGCTATATAATATATTGTTAAAATCATTTATTTTTTAATTGTATATTTACTTTTGTTTTTGTATTTTTTTTTTAGCAGAACTGGAATTGGTCAGCCAATGGAATGATAAACTATGGCCAACGTTCCTGGCTAGTCAAAAAGCCAAAGATTTCTGGGAAAATGTAAAGAAAATTAGTTAAAAGGGCTGAGCCGTACCATTCTGAAGTAAATCGAAAGGACCATAAATAATGGATAACATGCAGTTCTTGTTGCACTGTCAAACAGGGGGCACAGCAGAAGTTTGCTCAAGTTTTCAATTCGGTTGCATAAGAAGCATGAAACAGTGGCTGCATAAAAATATCTTAAATCCCTCTATATAAATCCCAGCATAAAATCAACCTATATCAAAAAGGGGCTGATGTACAAACAGCACAATAGAAATAATATGATTATGCACAGCAGGGGCCAAGCCTGGTTCTTTTCTTATGTTTGATTAGGTATAGCAGAAAAGGAAATTGCCATTGACACCTGCTAAAAACTCAACAATTAAGACACGGATATGCATGAGGATTTGCAATCACTGACACAGAAGATGGCCTTTTAAATGAAAACATGTTTGTGACTTGATGCTTCTGAATGAGAGGCAGTGTCACTTCCTGACTTGGAAGTTTCTACCAGGAAAAACAAAACCAAACACACACGTTCAGACAAATTGAGCTGTAGTTTGAAGTTGGTTCAGATCTAGCTTGCTTTGTAACCTGTTAGCTTAATTTACTGTCTGTTCCGAAACAGTTGTCTCTGTGCTTAAAGATGTCTCATTAAAGTTACATAAAGACCTACCGTTGAGGCATTTATGCTGTACGTAAGGGATATGTTAAAAAAATTATACTTGATGATAAAATTATGCTGGAGTCTCAGCAGAATTGCATGGCTTTAGAAGCATAGCTGCATTTATGTTTATTCAGCATCTCCAAAGTTCTTCCTGCAGAGCTGAAATTCTCACAAATGCTAGAAGTTCGTTCTCATATTTTATTCCCACTGTGTCTCAGAGTGTTTGATCAGCAGAGATGAGCAGAGGAACATTATTTATGAGGAAGTGTTGGCAGGACCCTGTTCATGGACCTGGAATCTGCCCCCTGTCCAGGTTAAGGTAATGTAAAGGAGACTATATTCACCCAGGACTAATTACATTACCACCCTGATAAACAGTTTGTACTTTGATACACTTTTTTGCTGGTGCTTATACTTTTGCACTTGCTGCCTTCTTATAAATATTAATGACTCTAAAAGAAATCAGAGATGCATTTTTTTTCTTTTTTTTCTTGTGCCTGTCCTTGTGAGTCAAGGTTGTGGTTCTTCCTAATAGAACACAACCTGTTTAATGAAGATATGAAACTTGAAATGATGGTCCTGAATTGTGGGAAAACTGCATCATAAGCCAAAAACCGAAAAAAGGATAGAGAGTAGATCTAATTTGTTATTAATGCTGAAATTATAGTTTTGGTACCACTTTACAATACTTGGAAAACATTAATTTGTTAAAATTAGTTAATGCATTAGATTTAATTAACTAAATGTTTTTTTACAGCCAAATCTATGGTTCTTGTTCATTTATACATTTGCACATTGTTTCTTAATTAATTCGTAATACATAACTCATGTTACTTTATACAATTTGAAATTCAACACAGAATGATCATGTGACCGAAGACTGGAGTAATGATTGCTTAAAATTCAGCTTTGCCATCATAAATGACATTTTAAAATTTTACAATAGAGAACTCATTGATTTGTACTTGATTCAATCATACTATTTAATTATTTAGATAACAACAATAGTAAAATATGGTCCACCTAATATTGAACACATTAACTAAACAAGTATGTGTACCCATTCTGGAGTATGTACATCACATGTCACATGGGAGAACACAATGAAGGAAGCCGCTGTCCAAAACAAACTAACAAGAAAAAAATGGGGGGAAAATGCTGAGTGTTTGAAGAGCGCAAAAGAGCTTTTGCATGCTCCACAATTCATTGTAAAAATATTTTATGGACTCAAACCAAAAAAAGTGTGGTGTGGGGGGAAAAAGCCACAGTAGACCAACTTTAAATGATGGCCTGGAGCTGCTGCCTCAGAGGCAGCACTGAAGAAAATGTAATTACGTTTATCAGAGATAAATTAGTTGTGTCCACCAATTGAAGCTCAACAGATGTTGGAGGATCCAGCAGGACATCGATCCAAAGTACAATCAACACCAAAAAAAAATTCAACAGAAAAAATTCTGTTGTTACTGAATGTCCCAGTAAGAGTCTTGACCTCAACTTCACCTACTGTCGGTAGTTTGAAAAACATGATGGATGTGTATTTTATGCTTTTCCCCTCAACTTCTCCTGAAGCGATTTGCTCCTAGTTCACTCTGGGTTTCCCATTTCCTGCTTACCACTCACTGTGCCATTATTTTTATATATATATGAACCATAATGGATAAATGATAATGTGTATTAGTTTTTAAACCCCATCCTCTGCCTCGGTAACGATCTTTGAAAACATATATCTGCTTCCATTTATAATGCACGAGCACTAATGCATATATTCTGTTCCGGACAGCAGGAGCTGGAGGGGCACGGGAGACGCATGCAGCCGTTTGATCAGAGCTAATGCGCTGGAAGTTGCTGAGGATGCTACCCTTGCCGTTCTTTTTCCCAGGAGAGACAGAGAGCGAAGAGAAGAAGTTCCCAGCGGACACCTGCAGAGCATACCTCACCTTCATCCATCAGGAATCTCCCCTATGAGTTAATGCCAGCAGGGAACCATTCTGACAGGTTTGGCCTTAATGGCACATTTTGTAGTGAATTGAGAATATTGCAGGAGTGCTAGTTAACTAAGATGTGTTCCTGCAATGCTTTTGTGTGGCGTGTTTACATCTCAGTCTGGTGACATGTAGGCCAACCTGAAAGTGAAAGCCAGTTATGAGGGTCAGACCTGAGATTGAAACTTTTGAAAAGCTTTCAAACCTTGCGGTTCCATCAGAGCCCTGTTTATCTCTGAAAATGTGTAAAAGAGCTTGAATATAGCACTCATATGAATCAGTTATTGGCTTTTACCCAAAGCTGAACTGCACTCAGTTTCATTGATTGCCATTTTTGTTCATATTTCATATTCACATTTGAGAAGTGTGCATTTAATGGATGACACATCTCACTACTTCCTTCATACAAACTGTCCTAAGAAACTTCATTACTTTGTGTTGCAAGGCCAGATGTCAAGGGAAATGTTCAAAGCACAGATTATTGGAGCCCCATACATTTCATCATATAATAGGAGGCCTTGCAGACCTGGATAAATAAAATGTGTCTGTGTGTAAATGGCTGTGCTGTAACAAATCTTGTTAAAATGGCTCTTCATATAGTGTCTTTTTCAATGATAGACTCCTATAAGAACATCAAATCACCTCCTGATCAATGGTGCTATACATGTTTGAGAAGTTCATTCATTAATGAATTAAAGTTCATTCATGGTTAATGGAGACATTGTGTTTTTAATATTTGCTCTTAGTTGAATTTGCAATAATTCTGCTTTTTGGTCTTGCCTGGGAGCAACAATTTCCCAAGTTGATGATGGTATTTACCATTGTTTCCTCTGTTCTCAAGGCTAGAAGCTTCAACATGATTACCTGGAATGCTTTGTACAAGTACTAAGCTGCAAAAACTACTAATTCCAGTCAGTTCCATCTGCAACCTATCTATTAATATCCTCCAGAGATGGATCAGGGTGTAATATTTTGGATTGCGTATATAGATGCATATGTTGTCGGTGAGTTATTGCGTGATGAGATGCGACCTTGCTTCCTGAAGCTGCTTATACTTGCTTTGAGACATGTTGGCAATTATGTCAACATAATTCATGGCAACTAGGACTTCAGGGAAGAACAATGAAACCGGTTTAACAGATTTATTACCTCACAATCTGGATTCTCCATTGTTTTGCTTATCCTCCCTCTCGAGACCATGTAAAACAGCCTCTCTTGGAAGATGCTTGCGATGCCAGATGTTTTATAGAGAGGAAAACCTTGACACTACAGAGTGCGCAGAAACAAATAGAGGCGCGATGAAGCTGGAGAACAGCTAAATCACATGATCAATTATGTGAGCGGTAAATCACCCAGTTGTTCAAGTACATTTGATAACTGTTGGAAGTGTTACTTTTTAGTGTTGGGTTGCTTTTGTGTGACTTTTGTGTGTAGCTCTTCAATCGCTATTTTTTTAGTCTTTTCTCTTCACTTTTATTCCCATTAGTTTGTGTGCTATGACCTTCAAAAATGCATTTCCTAAAATCTTAATGCATTACAGTGAATTACATACAGGAAGTCTATCTGTGGTAGTAGAACAGTGGTCTGTGATAGTTTGTGTTATTTTCAATTTTTTTGGAACAGGCAACCAGTAGTTCTTTGGTAAGAAACAACAACTTTTTTCTCCAATTTTAACTGGCTTGTTTATGCACTTGCAAAATAACTTACACATACTTTACATGCGTTCTTATGTCACCCCTATTTATGATCGCTTTTAACACTTCAGAGTTCAGTAGAGATTATTATTCAGAGCATGGCCAAGCTTGAGGGAATTCAGTATTCTTGTGCAGTAAACATTGTTTTGACATCATGACAGCTGTGAACCGAAGACGCCTGCAGCAACTTTGCGCCCGTTGCACAAAACTTTATCTCTGCTGTGCCAAACAATATTCAGCCCACTACAGCAGATGAAGCCATGCGCGGCAGCACGCTAAACCTGTAACTGCTGCTCAATTAAACACAAACCCTTGACATCTGAGTGAATGAAGGCTGACAAATGTCACATGGCAGTGTGGTGCATGACTACATCTGAATTCACTGATGCATGAGAGACAAAAAGGGACTCCACCAACCTATCATTAGGAAATGGGTTAGTGGACTCTCACTCGCAAGACCAATTGCGTAGTTCGGTCTTCACAGCTGTCTGATTGTCGTGTGTGAAATGCTTGTGAAGAGTTGGAACATAATTGGTTTTCTTCTACCCTACGTACAAGCTCTCTATGTGGCTCGAATGGACGGCTCGCTTTTCTGCTCTTAATGTTCTTGCCTATCGCCATGCTGTAAACCTGAGATAATGATGCGTGTTTAGGGCTTGTTAACCACTTTTTTCCCTGGAAGAAACGGTATTTCCAGAGCACTCTGCTCTCATTCATGTCATCTAAGGAAATAATTGTGATTGTGGCGCACTTTGAAGCTGAAATGTGTAATTTTTTTGCAATCTTGCAATACGTTCTCCTATCATGCTTTAATACATGGATGTAAATGCACTCTGAAGGAATGGGAAGTATTTTATTTGATCCTATCTTATTTTACAGTGCAATTCTAAATACAGCGATTTACTGTATGAAAATACAACATATTAATGCTTTTCCCATTTTCAGTGATGTATTAATAGACTAGAAACATTGCCGTTCGAAGAGTTTATTTTCTGGGAGCTAAAAGTACTGTAGACCTTTAGAAAGGTCAAGAGCCTAGAAAGGGAGCAAACACACCCACTATCCAGAAGATCGATATGCTACTTCAGTCCAAGTGTGTACTGTTTTTCTGAGCCTATAGCTCACTTGCAGAACATGACATTACACTTTGTTATTATATATACATATGAAATAAAAATCCAGATGCCTTCTCACATACTCAAAATCGCCTAAACTGTGTTGGAGTTGGAGTTAACAAGTGGTCACTATAGAAGGGTAAGTGGCAGATATGCTTTAAACAATAAGTTCAGTTTTCTAATAAGCCTAAGGTTCGAAAAACAGGCTAGCCTGGGTTATAATTGTGTGAAACTGTTTTTTCTTTAAACAG
Source organism: Enteromius viviparus (assembly GCA_032353835.1). Taxonomy (NCBI): domain Eukaryota; kingdom Metazoa; phylum Chordata; class Actinopteri; order Cypriniformes; family Cyprinidae; genus Enteromius; species Enteromius viviparus. The sequence goes on along the minus strand of JAUCNO010000386.1, from coordinate 8,035,713 downwards.
TTTAACTTCTAAAAGAATCGCTCGTGATGATGTTAAACTTATCCCCCCGGAGCAGACAATAATTACGCTTATTGTTACAATTGCTCTAAAAAAGTTGTAAACAATTGTAATGCTAATGTAATTGTTTAGTCATCATAAGTAGGAGCGCTAGAAAAACTAGCTTATGCATAGGTTAGTTGCTTGTTCTCTAATGAGGGAACGCACAGATGGAATTCGTTGAAAATAAAGTACCACGGAGCACGGCTAAACTCAGAAACAGTTTTGTCGAGTTGTTTTCTTTACAGCTCATTTTGCAAGCTGCACGTATATCCTTAAGCTGCTCGTGGATTGGTATCACAGTTTACTTGACTTCCTCAACCCTCTTCCAGCACTTTCTCACATGCAGCAAATTTGCATTAATTAAGCAAACTCTGTGATTCAACCGAGGTGCAAGAACGCCGTGGCAGGAGGAATATATTTGAATCAATTTCAGAGAAAGGAAGTAAACAAACAGACTTTCGGAACTCATCACTTGCTCGTGGTGCAGAAAAGCTGCTAGACCTGTGGTAAGATTAGTGTTTTATAAACGTGCCCTGGTGTCTCAGTCTGGTTTCCACTGATCATTGCTGCAGTTTAATGCGTTATGAATGACAGCTTTATTTTGGATCCCATATGGGTGTGTGTTTTAGAGTGCATAGACACATCAGTTATATCACTGACAGATCTAATTGCTACTTTAATGTTGATACATTTCTACTAAACATTATACGATGTGCAAAATATGCTTTATGAGGCTCTGTGCAATATCTCTTGGCTAATCGCTAAATTGAGTGCTGAGATTAGATATGTACTCAGAATAGAGCTTTTGTGGCAACACCACACTAATATGAATCTATGTAATTTCGAATAGTTAATAGACAAACCTACAATAGGCAATGCAAATACCTTTGCAATAAACTAATAGTTGATTTATAGGGATCTTTGATTCAACTATTATTCAACTCAGTACAAATAGCCATTTTTCAGGTTATTTTTGCTGTATTATGATGTTAAGGGAAAGTTTATTTAGTTATAGCCGTTTTTAGTATGGAAAACACTATGGCTAGTAACCTTTTGGTTTCCTACATTTTCAATAGCTTAAATCTTTTGATTAACAGAAGGTGAAAGAAATTGAGACAGGTTTTTATATTTGTGTGAATCATCCATTTAACAACAGGAATTATTAAACTAAGAAAAACAAGAAACTGTTGAACTGAAGTTGCTGCCGTTTTGAATGTTTCCACATATCGCAGGTGGTACTTTTAGTTGAGGAGTTTATAAAGATTACCAAAACTTGTCAGAATTTTGTGATTATGAATTCCATCAGACAGTACAACTTGACATATTTTCCATAGTATTTTGAGTAGTAAACATACATTACTTGTCTTTTAATACTTTACATACAACCAGAACGATCCCATCAGAAGAAACTAGCAATTTCACAAGTGCTCTCCATCCATTCCTCTCCACTGAAATGTCTATCTCTTAATCTGCAGCAACTAAATTATTAACATGCCTGCTGGCGGTGAGAGAACACACCTTCCAGCAACAAATTACACACAGCGCACACAATTAACAAGCTGACACTCTGCTCAAGCACTTCATTGGGCTTTTAACGTTTCCCATTGCTGCTCAAATGCTAATCGCTTGCAGAGATGCCATTACCAAGCATGTGTTAAATAAGCAGATGAAAGTCTTTGAGCTGAATTACCAGTTGTGCACATCAAGTTCACATTACATTTGTATTCACAGTATGGAATATTTAATGTAAGATAGTGCTCTGATGCTGGTTAGTTTATGTAACCACTGCTACCAGGGCCGGCCCGTGGCATAGGCAGTATAGGCAATGCTAAGGGTGCTGTACATCCAGGGGGCGCCAGAAATGGAAGAAGAAAAAGTGTCACTTCCACATAAAACTAGTTGGTATTATGACTTCAGAAAGGAATATGCTCACATTAACTTAACTACATAGCAAAGCCTTCTAAGTAGTTGCATTAATAACAATAATAATATAGCCTACTTGCCTAAGACGTTCCTCCACCCTCTTCTGAATAATCAGACTTTAATCTACACGGTGCAACGTTCAACGTGTCAAAATGTCCCAAACTGTCTGGTGCCCAGGGGAGGAAAAAAAGAAAAGAGGAGGAAAAACGCGACAAAGACAGG
>JAUCNO010000386.1:7998317-8022741 GCA_032353835.1 Enteromius viviparus | reverse complement strand
TACAAAAATGCCTTATAAGAAAATATTCCAGGTGTGCATCTTAACACAGAACAATGACACTGACATGTTTTAAGATATGTCCGAGCAAGATATTTTCATCTGAGACATGCAATTTAGTCTGGGACTATCTTAAGTCTTGTCTGTGAAACTGGGGGAATGTTATCTTTCCTGATTACATTAAGAATTGCAATTATCTAATTAAATATGCATTCATTTCCATAACTTTTCAGAATAGAAATCTAAATGTTGGATAAAGGTTCTTGTTTAATTTTTATTGGCGTCAAAGGTTTTACTAAAAACATTTTGCACATTGTTTTTAGCACTCCATAAATCAAAAGTGTCAACAGCAATAAGAATAAGATGTATAAAACAAGGCAAATGATCTATTAACTCATTTGTAGATACCATTAGAATATAAATTGAAATAAAACCTTTAGTAAATGCTACTTAAGTGGAGATTTCTGGAAATTCTGTCATCATTTTCAGTGGCTGAAAGTAAGATATTTTGAAGAAAGTTTGTAACCAGATTTTAGTCATCACTGACTTCCATAGTAGAGAAAAAAAATACTATGGAAATCAATGGTGACCCAAAACAGCCTGGTTACAAACTTTCTTCAAACCATCTTCCTTCGTGTTCAGCAAAACAAAGAAACTAAAAACAAAGTGACTAAATGATGACAGCATTTTCTTTTTTGGGTGTACTATTCCTTTAAGTTGAAATATACAAACATGGATTGTTTTAGCACAATGTACATTTTTGCTTCAAGTTTAGCCTTATATGGTGCACTGCCACAAGACTTGCTCTCAAGTGGTTTGCTAACACATTCCTTTCTCCTCGTGTACGCACACACACATATACTTCTGGTGTCCTTCACCAGCTCCTGGATGAAGTCCAGCGATGCTCTCTTCTCACCCGAGTGAGAATGATGGGTATATTATGCATCCGGAGCAGCGGCAGGGGCAGAGTTGCAGGTGTTGTGCAGACAAGTCCTCCCCCGGGCGGGGCCTGAAGAGGGAGCGAGAGACCCCGGCTGGAATTATTTCCCTGACTCTCAATGCAATCAATCAGACACTCTGGCCATGATGCATTATTAACTTCCAAGGTCCTAATAAAGCACACTGACCTTCGATTCATCATACCTTCCTTGTTTCTGAGTCTATGTACTCTTTTACAGCCAACGGAGTCAGCAAACTCTTAGACCTTTTTTGTATTAGTATGCCAACAGTCTCTTCACTTTTTAAGATAACTTGTATGCAGTACAAAGTTAACTTTTTTGTTGCCCCCCAAAAGCTGAGCTATAGGTTGTTTCGGTCTAATTTGCATATATTTGTAAAGCTGTTAACATTTTTAAAACAGCCTACTGAGTGGCTCAACATTCCCAAGCGCTCATGTCATACATGACTAATTGCTGTTGGCTTGAAGGAGATGAGTTTCTCCTTTCTGTCGCAAACTTTCCAGTGTCTTGTTTTATTAACATATACTGGGCCATGCAATACTCCAACACCAAGCGAAAACCTTTCACCTTGTGTCTCCTTCTCTGGGAACCCTCTAGCCATTTGCCTTTTCATCCTGCCACTTACATATTCGGTTTGACTTGGACCAATCATAACAGCCTATGATCAGTTTCCTTCTGTCTGTATTATCATATTAACGAAGAGACGATATGCAAAAATTTATTCCAGATTAGCATTTTTATTGTGAGATATTTCAGAAAAATCTACACCACTTTTTTTCTTCCTAATTGTGTTCCGCAGCTGAAGCGTGTGATTCACAGCTGAGGAGCTGGAGTCTCTGGACTCACATTTCTCCCACACTGAGATCTTCTGAGTGAGACATCAAGCCTTCAGCCATAATTTATTGATAGACGTCAGGAAAAAGAGGAAGAGAGAGAGAGAGCAAATGAGGATTCATGGAAAAAGACAAAAGGAATTCTTGATGAACTTTGAAGTGCCTTTTCCGGAAGTCCTCACAAATGTATATTGATGAAGAAATCGTCTTTCCTGGAGGGAATAGCAATGTCGACTGCTTTGCTTATCTTCTAAATATTCATGAGCGGAGAGGACGCAGCGTTTGCGTGACGGGAATGGTAACAGAAACACGGTTATGAGCAAAGGTGATTAAAAGTGGAAGAAATCTGGTGTAATGTCATGGGACATTTTTGTATAATAGAAGAAATCTGTATGTAAGACATAAATATCCACTAAATGTGCCACTGCTCTGCATATTTGCATTTATTTTTACAATATTACAATTGGCCTATTTTGAGTTTGTGCTCTGGCTTGTATATACAGACAGTGTTGGGTAAATTACTCATGATTTGTAGTATGTTACACATTACATTATGAAAATTGTAGTTAGTTACCTAATCTAGGATACTAATTGTATTCTGACTACTTTTGGATTACTTTTTGATTGCTTTTTAAAGATTGATGTAACATTTTCAGAGATGTGAGTTCCAGGACGTCAATGGTTGTACATTAACGTGCTGAGAGCAGCATTACCTCGACCAGATCTTCTGGAATTTGCTTCATTTATGTTATTGTTATATAAATTAAAATCAAGCAGATAAATCAAATTTCCGTTTTGTAAAGATGTATAAAGAGACATGTAATGAGTCTAGGTTGAAAATGTTATTCATAAAGAAATAATGGTAGCACTTTGATTTACAGTCCTGTTCCTCATTAACATGCCATGTAGGCTTAATAATAATAACAATAACTAGGTAACAACTATTGGTAACCCTTAACCTAACCATAACGTAACCTATGTACTGTAGTTACTAGGTATTGCCAGAAATTTCTTAGGTAGGTGCACTATTACGTATAAGTACACAAAAAAGTGCAACCAAAATAATTTATGGTAAAAAAAAAAACATTTGTTCATTCATTCATTGCAATAACCATTTGCCATAACGTTCCTGTTTTCCTTGATTTTCTTCAGTGACTGTTTATTGTACTATTTGACAGGAACCAACAACAGTGGCTAGCTACCATTTCATTTTAATCATTCAGTATTTAAACTTCCTTGATGGGCAATAAAGAGTCTTAAACCGTGACCGTGTGCCTGAGATCAAGGAGTGAGTGGGGAAGTACTGCCCATAGACATTATCAGACCTGATTTCGGCTGTGTTTGGTTTAACATAATCATATATCAAGCCATTCTCAATCTTTCTCCTTGATATCTGGCGTGCCGGAGCAATGAAAATGGCACGAAACCTTTCACCACTAAAATAATTCAATATATCACCAGGACATAGGCCCCAGCTGATTTGAATCATGGGCAGCTGGGGTGGCTTCGCATTTTAAGAATCCATCACTCTGTTCTCATAAAGCAGCAATACAGCCCACACTGCCTCATTTAAGAGACAATTACAATTCATTTCTCTGATTGACCACTATGGTCATTCAGCAGCTCCCTGTTGTTAATCTATTTACTTCCCGATGGGTTCCAGCACTTTCCATTGAGAGAACAAATGCCTTTTGCTCTTTCCATATAAAAACATGGAATTTTTTTTAGCATTCCCCCCCAAAATGCTTCATTACACTCAGATGTGTTCATTATTTTGTGCTTCCTTGCTATATGTCAGCAGCTCTGTGACTAAATTTAGTTTCCTGGTGTCATTTCAAGGAGAAAAAGTTAATTGCCTTTTTTTTTCACAGGGGAGATCACTCAACTGATTACTTGATGTTAAAAACTTACAGCCCTTGTTAACTTTTAGCTTCAGTGATATTTCATTATTATTATTATTATTAATATTAGCGTATTTGCATAGACTGATGTGTTATCTAATTTAAGAAGAGATATTACAGGGCTGACAGCAGAGGGATTGTCAGCTATTTTCATAATTTCAGCAGTTACACTAATAGAAGGGCGATCGGGGTGCTATGGTTTGCTAATCAGTTTATATGCTTTTCATAACGCATTACACAAAAGCAGTAAATCTGAGCAGACACAATTAAAATGTGATTTCTGCTGGGGGCAATAGCAGAGTTGGCATAATGGATATCTGTGATCAGGGTTAATAAGGAAAGATGGGCATTGAAAAGACTTCAGCAGAGGTATTATCTGGACTCGCCTATAGTACTGAGATTTCAGAGCAATGATGCATTGAGCCTCATGACATTATCCAGTTATCATTCTTAACTATTGCTAGAATGAGGGTGAAGTGATATCATATTCTTTGCATATTTTGGTAACAGTATTAAGGTAAATATAGTGGGGGACTGGAATGTCCCTGTTGTAATTATATGAGTTTATTTACCTTATATATATATATATATATATATATATAAATTTTAACTAGATTAATTGTTTCACTCTTATCAGGGGCTATCAGTTTTCCAAAAGCATTGTTAGTGAGCTATATTAAATTGTTCCATTGAACTTTGTTGGTAACAACGGAACTTGTGACTATAGTTGCTTTTGGGAAATGCACCCCTGATTAGTAAAATTAAATGATATAGTTCAGACATATTCAAACTGTGGTTCCAACCGGATTGTGAGACATAATGCCAATGGCAGCACCATTTTACCATTTGTAAATAAACAAACAAAAAAAAAAAACAATGGAGTGGTTCACGCCACTAGCACTCCGGGCTGTTTGTTGTAATGAGCTGTGGATGCCTGCAGATTATGCATGTGTTTGCTTTCACCCGGATGCAAACAAGGCTGATTTTACATCAAATACGTTAAAGCTTGCATATGCAATGTGTTGAGATACTCTCTAACTCTTGGAAGATGTTAGTCATGGGAGAAAAGTCAATTATTTTATTCCTGCGTAAAAAAAATACTGTGTTTTTGCTACGTTTGTGGATAATGTCAGTTGTATTGCTGTCTATGGAGGGACAGATGGCTCTCTGATATCATCAAAAATATCTTCATTTTTGTACTGAAGATGAACGGAGGTCTTATGGGTTTGGAACGACATGAAGGTGGGTATGTAATGACAACATTTTTGGGTGAAATAACCTTTAAGAGTTATGAAAAAAACAATTCTTGAAACAATCAAAAAGTAAAACAACAACAAAAACTGAAAAAATCTGTTTTTACCAATACGTTATGAAATTTATGAATTATTTGGTTTACCCCTGCCTGACATAATAAAATATACTGTGGTGCTGAGATTACAGTTCAACACTTAAACAGTTAAAATATACATTTATTAGATAGTTGAAAGTTTATCAGTGATTGATTATTAGTCTCACTTTTTGACACAACAGCTGCTTTGAAAATATGAGAAAAATGTAATTTTGATATGGAGGTAAGAACTAACAAATTATTCAAATTTGCAAAGCAAATCACTGCTAGAGGAACCACATTTGTGTAATAGAATGTGTGATTAAAAATCACGTTAATGAGATGTAGCCGTTGTGACAATGTATCAATATGAAATTTAGCTCTGGTCTCTTCTACAGTGTATCTCTGAGAAAATATTCATCTGGGAAAACCTCCAGCATCCACCAGATATCAGTGAGAGTAAACAGGTATATATTGTGTTATGCACGCTTATCATTCAGGCAGATGCAATCTAACTTCCACTCTGCCAACAAATATCCAAACAGTCCCGCAAAATTGTATAAATCATACTTTTTTTATACAATCTAATTTAGAGTCCCTCTGAAGAGCCCAAACAAAGGTTGAGCACTGAACAACACAGCACCATCATCTGGGAAAACAGAATGAGAAATACTGTTTGACAGACACGACACAGACGTCCACACATATTTACTGAACAATGAGCAAAATTACTCTAGCCATATTCCATCTGATTTGTGTTTACATGTTTTCATAGTAATTTTGGTAGTGTGTGTTTTCCCATGCTTGCTAATTCCCAGCAGTCTAGAACGTACGGAGACTGTGAGCAAGTGCATGTCTGTATTCATTGGTATTTATGAAACCATTCGCTTGCCCTCATTGATTGATATGCTGAGCACTTGCCTCTGAAACAAAGGCTGTCCAACCTCCCAACCCCCCAACACTTACTGCATTTAACATTAAATAAGCATTCACGAAACGTCTGCTGAGAAATCCTCTTCCATGAAACACCATCTGTGCTGCTTTCTTCATCCTTTCATTTGCCGGAATACATGACAGGATGTGACACAATAAGGAAAAGCAGAGAGTGTAACGTAAATCAGGTCAACCATGATCTGTGACCAATTAGCGTACGTGCTAACATTGCAGCTTTTTGCTCTGGTGATATTAAAGACTTTTTTTCTTTTTTTTTTTACAAGCAGCACAAACATGACATTCAACTGGATGTGTTTGCATTTTAGCTGCAAATTTCAAGGGTAAACTTAGACGGGGTTAAAAGAGCCCATCAAATAAGTTGTATAAGTTGCACCGTGGGAATTTGAGCAACAGAAATGCTGAGATTTGCAGGAACATCTTTAACCCGTCTTTACTCTCTAGCAATGAAATTAGCACACCACGGTATGTAACAATCATATTCCATATTTTAATATATTCAGATAAGGAGCAAAGGTATAGGGTTCAGGGCAGGACTATCGGAGAGCAATCAGCATTTTCACTGAGAAGAGGCATCAGCAGAGAGACCTTTGCCAAAATGGGGAACATTACATATTCATGCCCTTACAAGGATTACAATAAGAAGAAATTAGCCTAGGTAGAAGGATTTTTTGCATGCCAAAAGATAAAGTTGTTAGACAAAAAGAAAAATGCCAGAACTGTTTTGAGGGGTGTTATTTTTTGTGAAAATATAGGCAATAATTGCACAATTTATTCAACGATCTAGTGATTTAAAATGTTATTTTGTTATCCAGCATCAGTGAGAACACATCACTCACACTTTTTTATACTATTAAATGACTTGATGCATAGTATTCTTGTATCTTCATAAAATTAAGTATGCATCACTGATGTCACATGGACTATTTTAACGATATCCTAACTAACTCTGGGCCTTGAACTTGTCAGTTGCATTGCTGCCAATGAATAGCAATTGGCAATTGTTCAAAGTTTAACAACGATCTTATGGGTTTGAAACGGCATGAAAAATTAATTGACAGAATTTTAATTTTTGGGTGAACTATTCCTTTTAGTATGTGAATTAAGGAACGCTTATTTAATGGTGACTCAACACTTCTGCTAAATCTACTGCACAAAAGAGACAATGTAGTATGATTTCCAATGAACAAGTTTAACGGCTCTTCTTTTTAGGTAATCGAAGCCAAATGTAGTATACATTATACTACTGAAAAAATCGCTCTTAATGCAGAGGTGGCCAACTTCGCTCCTGGAGAGCCACAGTCCTGCAGAGTTTTGCTCAAAACCTAATCAAACACACCAGAAACAGCTAATCAAGGCCGAAGGGTTACTAGAAAGCTTCTATCAAGGAGTAAAACTCTGCAGGGCTGTGGCTCTCCAGGACCGAAATTGGTCACCAATGCACTAATGAATCAGTTCTTTTTTAGTAAAGCACAAGCATACAGTGCAAGCAGCAGAGTTTGAACTAATAATTAATGAGCAGGATTAAAAAAAAACAGAATAAAATAGAATCAAGCACATTTTTATATTCATCTCTAGGGTTTACAGAGAATGGTGTGAAAAAGCGAAAACATCCAGTGAGTGGTAGTTCTGTGGGCGAAAATGCCTTGTTAATGCCAGAGGTCAGAGGAGAATGGCCAGAGTGGTTCAAGCTGATAGAAAGGCAACAGTAACTCAAATAACCAATCATTACAACCAAGGTATGCAGAAGAGCATCTCTGAATGCACAACACAATGAACCTTTAGGCAGATGCGCTACAGCAGCAGAAGACCACACCGCCTGCCACTCCTGTCAGCTAAGAACAGGGAACTGAGGCTACAATTCACACCGGCTCACCGAAATTGGACAACAGATGATTGGAAAAATGTTGCCGGGTCTGATGATTCTCGAATTTAGCGTCAACTACATGAAAGCATGGATCCATCCTGCCTTGTATCAATGGTTAAGGCTGGTGGTGGTACTTTAATGGTGTGGGGGGGCATTTTCTTGGCACACTTTGGACCCCTTAGAACTAATTGATCATCTTTGCAATGCCACAGCCTACCTGAGTATTGTTGCTGACCATGTCCATCCCTTTATGACCACAGTGTACCCATCTTCTGATGGCTACTTCCAGCAGGATAATGCACCATGCAATAAAGCTTGAATCATCTCAAATTGGTTTCTTGAACATGACAATGAGTTCAATGTACTAAAATGGCCCTCACAGTCACCAGATCTCAACCCAATAGAGCATCTTTGGGATGTGGTGGAACGGGAGATTCGCATCATGAATGTGTAGCCGACAAATCTGCAGCAACTGCGTGATGCTATCATGTCAATATGGACCAATATCTCTGGGGAATGTTTTCAGTACCCTGTTGAATCTATGCCACGTAGGATTAAGGCAATTCTGAAGGCAAAAGGGGGTCCTATCCGGTACTAGCAAGGTGTAATAAAGTGGCCGGTAAGTGTATATATACTGTATATAGTAAAATGTAATTTATTCATGTAATGGCAATGCATTTTCAGCAGCCATTACTTTAGTCTTCAGTGTTACAAGATCTTTCAGAAATTGTTTTAATATGCTGAGTTGATGCCTAACTGATGTTGAAAACCATATCATATGTTTGTCATGTTTCTTTGATGAATTGAAAAGTGCTGTATAACCTTGTCTTGTAACATTATACATATTTTAACTGTCTTTTTTCATTAATTTAATGTGTTCTTTCTAAATAAAACTATTTATTTCTTAAAACGAAATGACTTACTCAAAATAAACCAATGTTAGTGTGTAAAGCATATGCTTTTTAAGAAGGAGGTCCATGTATACTATAGCCCTGGAGCTAAAAAGTCTTCATTTGAAATGTATGTACATTGGCCTCAAACTGGCCTCTCTGCATTTCAGGGTCACGGTACATTTAAATAATGTCCTATTCCATCACATAAATGTCAACCACAACATCAAAAAGCGATTTGAGCACTTCCTTCAAAAATGCCCAAGGCCATAGTAAAACAGATTTTTATGTGCTTTTTTAGTTACATTTAAAATAACAACCGTTTATTCCAGGGCAAATTTACTCATTATGCTGGACATTATTTTAAAGGAATGAGAGCTGGAGGAAGATGCTAAAAGATTAAAAATGTTTCTCTTGTGACAGGTAAGGCTGAATCATGCAAATCATGAATCATGCAGCATAATTCCTAAAAGAATGGAATCATGCATTTATAAAGCAATTCTCAGTGGCACCAGCCCTAGATATCTTGTTTACCATTTTGTGGCAGGATTGGGCTTGTATATGATTGCCCTGTTACCTTAACTGTATTTCTACATGGATCATAGGAGTGTGGGGTCTTTGATGGCTTGGCATTAATAACAGTGGCCTGTAATGAAAGGGAAGCAGGTACAGGCCATAAAGGTCAAGTGGAAAATGTTCAGTAAATGTTACCAAATGGACTTAGTCTTTTTGATGCATTTCAGCAGTTCTGAGCAACTCTTCAATGCAGTAATTACACATTGTCCCCGTACAATGGCTGTCAAAAGAGCCATTATTTAGGATAATAGTGATGTTCTGAAGCGCTTGCTATGATAACTTTTAATGCATAAACTTTTGACCTATACATAGATTTTAAAATTTAGCACAACAATGCAGCCTTTATAGTTGGAGTCTGGCTCACAATTGAAAACAGAAAATAAAACCTTTTAAAAAAAGAGCATTTACTGTACAGTATGTATAGCAATGACAGAGAGTCAAAACTAGCTTATCTTAAAGGCCATGTCTAGAGCGTCTGAGACATAACCCCGAGCTTTACTTACTGTAGCAGGCTGACACACCATTGATTTCTTCATCATTTTTGAAGGCCAAGTGATCTCACATTCTGCTCTCACATCTGTAAAGCAGGACTATGTTGAACCTGCAGCACACACACACACACACCGTATGTTTCCCCTGAGACACAAAGACACAGTAAACCTGCTGATCCTCCAGCATGCTGAGCTCATCTAAGCAGTGTTGGGAAAGCTCTGTAACTGAAACCTCCCGAGCTAACATAATTTATAAAATTTATACCAGTTAAGAGTTTAATTAGGATTATTTAAATGGTTTCTTGTGCTCACCAGGGCTGTAAAAACACAGATAAAACAGGGATATTGTGAAATATTGCAAAATGTATTGAGAAACCATTAAGTTTTTAGTGCCACATTATCCTTCAGAAATCATTTTAATATGCTGATTATGTATTATAATTATTATTGCCTAAGTAAAGGTACCAACATATTTTTAGAAAATGTTTATTTTTAAAAATATTTTATTTTGTAATATATTTTATTTTAGTTATTTAGTTGTGTTTTTTATAGTAAGGATATCACTTTGTGTTGAGAGCATTACACGTGAACAAATACAATTGATTTACCAAATGAATATGATGCTAAAATGACATTTTATTTGATTATTTTTGTTTGCTTGAAAGTTAAACTGCATACACTCATTATTTGATGCATTATATATTCTTTGCCTCCTAGTAAAGAAATGACAATGAAAATATATGCACATACTTTATTATTCTTTCCTGCTAAAATGTTTATGCAATAATTTTAGTAAAGCAGCTGTAGTGTATCGAAAATAATAAAAACATCTTTTTAGAGCAAAGACACAAATTCACTCCTCCTTGTAGCCCTGAGAAAAGATAGGAACATTAAATCAACCTCACTTCCTTCTCTCCCCCGCTTCTCATTAAAAGACAGGGACTAATTCATTCAGTCTCTGTAGGAGTTTCCCCTTTCCACTTTTTTAAAAGGGTGGATAGGCTTGGAACGTTTAGTTCAAATTTGAACCATAAATTGTGGTCTGACAATCTTAGCTTGTTAACAAACCGGCGTCTGTTACAATTCAGAGGTGTTTAGATAAAATAGCACTTCAAAGAAATGTAATGACTTTGTATATGTTGCGTTCACATGCGTGCGCATGAATGTAAGCTTCTAATGTAATTCACATGTAAGGTTAATTTCCATCTGTTCACAGCAGTTCATTTACATACAGTAAATCAAGATAAACAGAGAAAACGTGCAAAAATATATTGTATTACAGTAGGTGTATCAAGACACAGCCATGTTTAGAAACTAACTTTCGTTGCTGTCATTTCATCCAGATGTGTAAATAAATGCTTTCTTTACTTTATAAACATGGAGCTTTTTAATGTCATTAATCTTGTGTTTGATGCCAGGTCAAACAGTGAGAAGGTTACAAGCAGCTCTGGGTGTTGATTGTGTTGTTACAACATGCGTGTGCGGCCACGGTTTTGAGCTTTGGAACTGTATACAAGGCTTAAACAAGGAGGCTGATATTATTTATGAGTGTCTAACTCAGAGCAGGTGCCCCTCAGGCTCTGACTCTCTCATACCTGAAGAAACTGCAGGGCCTGAGAGGCCTAAAGGTTTAGCTGCAAATCAGCCCAGCACATTAATTTTTTACCTGCCAAGACCTGACACTGTGTTATACTGTGGGAATGATGAAGATGTCATAGAAATAAGACTCCATTATAACTCAGGATGTGAATGACAGTTTTCTGGGAATTTTTCCAATGATCAAACGAGGTCTGGCTGTCACCTGTCTGGATCTGCAGATATGATAATTTATTTATTACCTAGAAAAATACTGGTTTCTTAGTCTCAGCATTTTTAACAGCCCTCTCTGTTGTACTTGTCTGTCAGGGTTGCAGTCCTGCAAAACTGTATAAATGCACGCATACACATACATTTTTTATTGTGGAAAACTTTTACTGTTGCACCATTACATTCCTCCACATAACATCTTATTTCGATGTGACTACCAGCCTGGCTTATGACACAAAAAATTGAAGAAAAAATGTGATGTTAAAAACATCAATTGTGATATTGAATTTATATGTATGTATGTATTTATTTATTTATTTTTTTTAAAAATGAGATGCATCAGGGTTCGCTATTGATAACATTTTTTCTTTTGGAGGTTAATAAAATGCAAATGATTCAGTTAAGAACTGAACTTGCATTTGCAGCTGTTCTCACGTCAAGTGATTCGTTGAGCTGTCTAGTTCATAAAAATATATAATAGCCATTAAATTACTATTTTTAACAAAAAGACTGAGGAAAATTGCAAATAGTTATCCGTATGATCCATTTGTAGTTTACTTTAAATGCTTAAATGAATTGTTCACACAAAAATGAACATTTCCTCAAAATGTATTCACCCTCAGGATATTCAGAACAAGTTTAGATACATTTTCCATTACTTGTTTACCAATAAGACCACAGTGAATGGGTGTCGTCATAATAACAGTTCGAATTGCTGTTGAGAAAAAAACATCACAGCAATCCACAAGTGCTCCAGACAATTATTAATGTCTTATGAAGCAAAAGCTGCTTGTTTGTAATAAACGCATCCGTTTTAAATCCGTTTTTAACTTCAAACCATTGCTTCTGGCAAACTCTTCTACATCTTGAATGGCCTGAGTATATTTTCATTTTTGGGAAAACTGTTTGGGGAAAAAAATATGTACTTAAATAAAATTTAAAAGGAGTGGAGTAATATAAAGTGGAGTAGTATTTCATTGGGGTAACTGCACTTTATCTTGTGATACTATATGTGTAATTCATCCACCATATTGTGTGGGGGCTATTTCAGTAAAAAAAAAAAAACACAGTAGGCCCCTCATATAGAGGCCTCAGAGCTGCAAGAGCTTTAGATAAGACACTCCATTAACAGACCATTATCAGCTGAGAGTGGCATCTCTGTATCAGTGTTGAGTGTTTTTCAGAAAAGATTTAGCACTAACAGTGAAAGAGATCTTTGTTTTGTTTTTTTTCTGTAGTGCAACTGACTAAGCTAGATTGGGTGGAAAAGTTATGCTGTTCTTTTGGAGTTGAGTACAAATAGTTATTGACCTCTAAGAAAAGGTTGTCTTTGCTGTGCTTCTTAAAAAGCTTTCATGGAGTCAAGTATTAGGCTTTCGTTTGTTCCTGTTCCACCTGGTGCCATCCTCCTGACTGCAGTTTATATCAGGGATGATGTGTCTCCATACAAAGGAATGAAAAATTCATCAAGTACCCATCTGCAAACTCTACTGAAATCTTTCATTTCTGAGGTTCATTTAGTCAGATTAAGAGCTCATAAAATGTGCTCGTTGTTCTAGATTCTGACAAGCTCATATCTTTTGAAATGGCAGTAAAAGCTAATAGGAATTTAAATGATTCTCTGACGAGTGAGGAGGGTGCAGGATTAAGTTAAAATACAAGATAATGGCTACTGTTTCCTAAATGAAAGGAAGCCTCTTGCTGTGTAATGGTTCTTTAAAAAGTAAAAGGCAGAAGGAAGAGTGTATGTCTAAAATCACCATTAAGACTCAAGACAAAATCACATTACATTTTATCTGGCTTCTCCTTCACTAAAAAGATCCCTCAGGACCACTTGATAATAAAAATGAAAATGTTACTAATTATGTGAAATATTAGTTATTCCAAAAGGGAACATGTAAGCGAAAACAAAAATCTTCTAAGGTCATGTCCCTCTGCATTACTGTTGCTGTAAGTCGCGTCCATCTAGAGTTTCTCAGCCTTGGGGTCATGACCCTACATGGTCTCACCATGATGCAGATGGGATTTCCATCAACGGTATCTTATTTTTAATATAATATGTATTTATATAAAAATCTGTGATTTTTATTTTTTATAGCTGCGTAGTTTTAAAAATCATTGTGATTATTTATTTATTTATTTTTGATGCATTGGTGACATTTTTGTATTTATTTAACAATTATTATTTATAAAAACATTCTAAAAAATCTGAAAAAATAAATAAATCATAAAAAATACAGTGTGTTATTTATTCATGGTATGTTTTTATGTATGCATGCAAATATATATTTATTTATTTAATAGTAAGAAAAAAGTGCATTAGGTTTGCTATTTATGAAATTTACTAAAGAGACTTACTAAATGATATGGCATCATAGCATATACGTTTAAAAGACAATATTTATTAAAACACAGCTTATTATTATCATTATTATTACTATTATTACATGCACACAATGTGTTTATGCATTACATGTATTTATTTATTTGTTTTTTGTTTAGAGTTACAATTGATACAATTTTGTAAAAAGGCAGTAATATAATGTGTATTTTTAATTATATAAATTTATATATGTTGATATATTTTACTATTAAATTTTGCTGTTTTTTAATTTTATCTGGCAACTCATTGAGAAGAAAAGTCTTATATTGAAAGTCTGCTGAGAGACGGTATTGTTACATTGGATATGTGGGAAGTATTTGGCCCTTTTGGAGCAATAAAGGTTTAAACTCTACTCAGACTCCATCCACGTGGACATATGGACAAAAGACCTTGATTTAATGTCCCCAATAAATGTTTGTTTTAAACAGGCAGTGAAAATCCCTCCATGTGTTCACCAGGTGCTGAATCTATTGCAGGTGTACTGTATTTTATCTCCTCCCGCCCCCTTGCAAGCCATCATTTCCTCCCATTTGACACAGACCCTCTGGTCAGGATACGTATTAACATGTAAAGATGGGAGATGGGTTGGTGCGGGGGATCTGATTATTTCGGCTGTGGCCTGGGGAGGAATGTTGGCGGGGAATGGAGCTGAGATCAGGGCAGCCGGGAGCCTGCTGGGCAGATGGGATAGAGAGGGGAAAAAAGCCATCAACTCTTGCTGCTCTCTCAGCTCCTCTGTCTACAATAAACCCTCTATTCTCACCTCCTCACAGTAAATATATGTTCAGCCCCCTCTGAAGAGAGGGAAAGAGGCTCGAAGACCATGACTGAGGGTCTCGGAAGGCAAAGAGGACGTGGTTTTCTTCCTGGAGAGTTCAGAAGGGAGGTGTTGACAGTCTTTGTAAAGAAACCATAAATGAAAACGAAAAAGCAAGTTTATGTTTAAGCTCATGAATTGCATTGTGTTGAGATATACTGAGCGTACAGGAAGAGCTATTCACACGGTTATATATTTTCCCTCTTAACAACCCTGAGTGCTCAATTCGCACAAATGAATCACTGATAATAGCAGTCAGGTCTTGTTCTTTTGCGTTCACAAATGGTCGACTTTTTGTGAGGGAGTGTGGGCTTTTAAAAGCTTTTAAGCGTTAAAATGAACCTTAAAATGGCATCCATACAGCCACTGGCTTTATTTTCCTGGTGAGAGCTGAAATAATAGCCATGCAGTTAATGTGAGCTTTACAGCAGCCCAGAGGAATGTAAGACAGAAGGTTAGAAGATGCTCCACAAGACAAAGGTCACCTTAAATCCACAGGTCAGAACATTTATGCTTCCCATGACAACCGTTGTGATTTTACACAGCCTTATCACTAGGTGTAATTATACGTAGTCGTTCAGAACAGTATTAGGAAAGCAGCTCTTTTGGCTGTCAGTGTCAAGCAATGTTTGGTGTACTCATAGAGCAAGGTTTAAGCAAAATTTAGGTACAGTAATAGGTGGTACGGTGCCAAAAGGTGATCTAAAAGGACTTTAAAAGGTACTGAAATGTAATAAGCCTTTCATATCAGTTTGCTATTAAATATATTTTCAGATACACTCTCAAAAGTGTGTGGGATTACATATTTGTGCAAAGACAATTGCTAACTTTGGCATAAGCATGGAACATACAGTATCTCCAAAACATTATTTTATAGTAAGGGAGCAACTGACATTTCACAACAACATGCTCTCACTTTAAAATTGTCATGTATTAACCAAACCATTTTGAGTAAAAAAATATGTACTTAAATATGTACCAGATGTGTCACCATCATAACTGCTATTAAAAAAATGCGCCCCCTGTTACAGTTGTCCCCTAGCAGAAGTGGTAGAAATGTCCTCATCTTCCTGCACTTTTTGCAGTTTGACCAGTGGTCACCTCTAGTTAATTCAAAGATTGCACCGCAGGGCTTGTGTCCTGCCTGGCTGTGAGGGGTCCGACAAGAGGTGAAAATCAGGCTGCTTCAGTGTGGCAGAAGATATATAGGGTCAGCCTTCCCTCAGGATGGACTCTGAATTATTGAGTGACACTGACAGCATCAAGTGCCTTCTGCATTTGACAGGGCCCAGGGCCTAACCTCAGATTCACCCAAATCAGGCTTCACTTCAATAGAGTCACTTTCTGTGAGAGCTTTGATATCATTATACCCAGAGCCCCTCACCTTTTGGCTGTGACTGCTTCTTTGAAAAAAAAAAAAAAAAATTATAAAGGAGAGACGGTGGAAAATAGGGCAGCAGACGGCGAGGACGTGTGAAGCGAACAACTTTCTTTTGCTTTGAGAATCACAGGAAAGTGAGAGGTTTTTTTCTTTCTTTCTTTTTTTGGGGGGAATTAGCAATTTGAAATTTCTGCAAATTAAATTCAAGGGCAAAGGCAAATAGCTGAGAGGATTAGAGCATGTTTAATTTGTAAAGAAAACAGGGGAGGATTCAGCTTGGTCCTCTTCATTCTCAGCCACTTAAATGGCTTTGTAATTGAAAACAACTTCATAGAAGCTCCTTTGAGAACTCATTCAGACTGTGGATTATATGCCACAAAGAAAAGGGTCTCCAAGCAAACAAGCCTCTCTGTGATTAATGGCTTATTCTGCTGTGATAGCTTTAGTGCGCTAAAATATTTACAACGAGCCATCGTAATCAGAACTAAAGGGGAGGGGCACGATTTAAGAGCCCGCCACAACTTTCAATGTCACCTGGCGTTTTTTTCCCTTTCTCCTTTTTCACTTTTATTCCATCAGCAATGAAAAGATGTCTCTGATAATAATAATAATGTGTTATCGGCAAGAACAAAGTGACTGAGATCTAATCAGCGAGCGCGTAATCCTTCTTTTTTTATCCCTCGCCTGTAACATCAGGTAGCTGGATTTTGATGGGGACCGTATGATTTAGGCTCTTTGCCGATGTTTTTCCCCATCCGTTGTCTCGGTGTCTCCTCCATCTCACCTCCCTGTGGGAAAGTAACTCTCGGTGTGAACACACACAGAGAAACGCCTGATTAATAGGTCTGTTGCTTTAAATGACAAATTGTTTAAGCAACCCTCCCACTTGGACTCTCCCGTCAGCTTTATATTGGCATAATTTCTATCATATCTGCTCCTAACAGCGTATCCGTAGACAGAGGTAATACCATTCCAGCAGTGCTGGAAGAATTTCCAGATTCCTCAAATATAATTTACGACCTCAAAAGCAATCAGGATAGAGTCATCCTTATTCAGGGCAGATGCTTGTATTGCCACCCCTTAATCTGAATCTCTCGCCTCCACACATTCCACCTTATAGCTTTTGATTTCCAAGACTCACAATCAATTACAGCGTATCAAGTAATCAATTAAGTGTGAGCTTTGTGTATTGGCAAAAAGAGTGCGCTAATGTGTCCCGTATCCACTGCTGTTGGGTTAGTTTGCTCTCGATCCCTCAGGGGCGCTAACTTGAAATAGCTTCGCTTCTCTGGTCTCACTTTTCTTTTGTTCACACTAAGAGCTGAAAAAAATCTAATAAATGAAATGCAAGTCTGTTAATCTCATTCGTTCTTTAATGTTTAATTCTGTTCTGAAAGCATACGGTTGTAGTACTCTAAAACAAACTCCACTCTGAGAGTTGAGGCGCCGAGTGCGGGAGTTGCAATTTATTGCTCATGATCTCTCATTTCACTTCACATAATTGCCTGCATCCTTGAGGTATACGTCAGGAGCTGGTGCTTTGAAAATAACTGTCTCAATAAAACAAGATGTATGTGACAACAGCGTAAGAGTTTAGTTTTGCTCTAGGGAGCGGGTGCTGTAGTGTGTAATAAAAAACGGCTTTGCGTTCTTCCCTATCAACCTATCTATTCTATGTTGTTATTGGTTTACCTGCACTAAAATGCTCACCTGAGAGCTAGTCTTCACCTTGGACAAGGTTTGTCTTGGTCAGCCTTCCCATATTTTCTTGAAACTGACCCTGCAGACAGTGATTATCTCGTCTCCGCTGACTTAAGCAAAGCGTATACTATCACAGTGGAAAAGTTATTGTTTAGTGGCTCTTTCAATGCTCAGAAGACTTAATGGAACTTTTAAGTCATGCCACAAGTCATATTTTTGTCTCAGTTGTTTCTCAAGTGAAATAATAATATACTGTACTTTGGTGAGCAGTAATTTTTTAAGCAATTACTTGTGGTCAGTAAGATTTTAATGTTTAAAAAAAAAAAATCTAATGTTTACCCAGGCTGCATGTGTTTGATCAAGAAAACAGCAAATTGGTGTGAAATATTCAAAAAAATTTAAATTTATAACATTTTTTTAATGTTCAGCAGCCATTACTCAAGTTTTCAGACTGTCACATAATCACATAATCATTCTGATATGCTGATTTTGGATAAATATTTAATCTTAAAAGAAAACTCCACAGTTTTTCTGTCGTTCTATGTCACGTTGGTTGTATTGACGAAAGTGAGAGGGAGCAGGTGAGTTTTCCGGAGTGATGATATTACTGTGCCGAGGTCGAAGTGCTGCGAAGTGCTTTTCTGCCATACATTAAACTTACCATGTTTTATCCGCTTCGAGAATCGCCAAGTTGTATTTTGTGTCATCATACTTACTCGTATAACTAGTCATGTAACCGTCTTTAAATAGGGAAAACATGCAAGTGTGGTGGCTTCTAAATTCATGCCTGTTTGATACCGAAGGAATGAATTGAGCTAATCTAAAACTAACATAATGGAGCCATGCAATAGAGCGATGAAAGAGACGGGACAGATATGTATCAACTCGTCTAAGTTGAGGGAAGAACATTGTGAAATATGGAGGATAAAGGATATATTATTGTAACAATCCAGCTGAAAGTGCCAGGAGGACTCTCATGATGGCATTTCAGTTTGTTACCCTTTGCACTGCTCATCTGTCTCTGTAATGTCTCTGGACTCTTATTATGAATTGTCTATGTTGTTCATTGTTGTTCTATTCTCTGTTTCTCCGCTATGTGTTCTGGACTCATATTTTGAAATGTCTCCATTCGTTTATCTACCCCTTGTATATCTCCATAGCAATTCATCATTTCTCCGCCCACTGACCTGATTTGTACTAGTATTTAAGTTCCAGGTTTTGTTTGTCACGGCGCTTATCATTGAGTTAGAATTCCCTGCCTCTGTAAGCGTTCCTTGTGTTTTTCTGTCTCTGTGATCTTTTGGATTATTGTGCATTTGGATTATCGTTACGGACCCTGACTGACTTGGATTACTCTTTCGCCTCGCCCCCCTGGACACTGTTAGTTGTTGCATCGACCTCTCGCTACGGACATCGACTATTCTCTCGCCTATCCTTCGCCATTGTTGTTTGCTACGTATGACCTGCCTGTTTCGACCCTGAGTTTGGATATCCTTAAAGCTTGCATATGGATCCGAATGTTTCCTGTTTTGTTCCTGACACTCATCCAGTTCATCACAAATAGTAATATTTACATGCAATTAGTATTAAAATAAAAAAAGTGGAAGTTGCTTTCCAAATTGTATTAAAATATTATATGTAATCATTTCTATTTTCCAATAATAATAATCACATATGATTATTATTCAAATGGAATATATAAATTGGTTACATGATTGGGAATTGCTCTCTCTTGAAAATGTGTATGTAAAAAATGTGTTTATAAATATTAAATATTATGCTTATAATAATAACAACATCTAAATAACTAATAAATAATATAATAATAATAATAATAATAAACTTAATATAGAATTCTTAAAACAAAGTTGCTCCCTGACTCCCTTTATTCTATTAAAGTCACTATCATTTTAGTTGTGTTCACAGGTCAGAGCTTTTATAAAATTTTCCAACTTTACTTTAAGAGTTAACTCTGAAGCTAGACTTTAAGAGCAAAGTTTAGAGAGGAAGCGTTGTTTACTACAGTCTCTGGACTGGGAAACACTCTCTGCATGTGTCCAGGGATTGCAGGAAATAGAAGGTCCTCCGTAAACATCTCCAGAGTCATTTAAATACATAAGAGGATTAGAAAAGTCTCGGGGAAGACGGCCAGCACGTCATGTTTTTTAACTCAAGAAGAAAAACGAGACCCCTCCTCACCCCGTCGCTAAATAACTTCCGTAGCCTGGAAGAAGCATGCTCTCATATGATGGAGAACACCTGTCTGAGACCGAGAAGAGTCACAACACACACTGACACATAATTCAATTATGACATGTTCTCCCAAAGGCACGGAGTATATTTGGATCCCCAAGGTCAAGGGTTGGAAAACAGCCAGTTGGGAAATAATTGAAGACAGAAGAAAGTTCAAAGCTTTGCTATAATAGGACCAATTTTAGGAAATATCCTGAAATATATTCCACCTGAGCTTGCCTAGATAAGAACTTAAAGGGACAGTTTGGACAAAAATGAAAATGTTGTCATCATTTGCTCACCCTGAGTCATTCAAGTCCTGTATGAGTTTCTTAGAATATTTATTAAGAATATAGCTACTCTAACAGTTGACGGTAGCCATTGACTTCCATAGTGCTAAAAAAATACTATGGAAGTCAACGGCAATTCTTTTGTGTACCCCAGAAGTTCCCTTTTAAAAACTACTTCACCCAAAATGTTAAATTTATCATAATTTACTTAATGTCATGTTGTTACAAACCTGAATGACTTTCTTTGGAAGGCAAAAGAATACTTTGTGTTTCTTAATGAGGTCCAAAAATAAAATAATTCTAAAATGAAATAACAGAAAATGCAGGCTAAAATTAAAGTTAAAATAAAATACAATAATCTTAAAATAAAAATAAAAATAAAATATATATCAAAACTAAAATTCTTTAACTGTCCTCTTTCACATAAGATGCAGTCAAATTTGTTAATTCTAGTCATTTCAATAGCAAACAATGTGATTGGGAATTTTGTGTGAGGGTGAAAGATTTCCACACACTTCAGGTGTAGTCACATAGAGAAAATTCAACAGAAATTGTGTGCAAAAATGTGACTGCAATTTTAGTGCAATTTTTTTTTTTGCTGTGTGGTTGCTAGGGTGTTTTTAGAACGCTGCCGTGTAGTTGCTACAATGTTTTTAGAACGTTGCTGTGGGGCTGCTAGGATGTTTAGTGCTGTATATACTCCTAAAGTGGAGGGCTCCAGCAGCAGGACACAGTTTGACGGTGCAGGAGTGCAGCAGGCTGTGGCAGCTGTTGTTGCAGGGCGACATGCGGTCCGCGTGAGAACACTCACTGCAGCTGAAGGTAGTAATACTAGTCAACAGCTGGGGTTTATACCTTCCCTGACACCCTCATACACCGCCCTGCCTCCAAGATTCCCATCAACGCCGAAACTCACCATTAAAACTTTTAGGAAGTGAATGTGCCTTTATGACTGTTGTCTGTAAATTAAACTTAACAGGCGAAACACAATCTGTGTTTTTGTAAGACAAAAATAAAAAACCCTCAAGGCTTGTGTTGCGGCAAACTTTTTTCAGGATACTTTTGTAAACATACTTGGCTTGTATATCCTTGGCCCTGTTGTGAGATTTCCCTGTTGACATAGGATGAAAAAATAAACTTCTTTTCAGCTTGCATAACTAGTAAATTACATTAACCTAGAAAATAATTCATATTTAAGCTTTAGAAAGAGAGTTTGGCTCTGTAAGGATTTTTGAAGAGGATGAACATTATTCTGAAATAAATAAATAAATATTATATTATATTTATGTACCTAAATGTTATTTATATTAAAATAAATAATGTAAATATTCATAATATTTATACTACACGTTCAACTATTAAAACATGCTAACAAACCAATATAACCAATACAAATAAATATCATATTTATGTATAGTAATATTTATTTTATTAATAAATGATATAAATATTAATAATAGATGTTCAACAAGTAAAAAAAATACAAATAAATAAATAAAGTATATATTTTTACATTTTTATAAACATTTTTGTTTTGTTTTGATGCCTTTATACATTTTTATAAAAATCTGTATCTGCTAAACGAATAAATGTAAAAGTGAAGAAAATTTAAGTGGCTCATTCTGGAATCATTGGTTCTTACTATATAGTTGCTAGGGGTATCTAGGCTGTTGCTAGGGCATTTTTTTACAGTAGGTGATTCATAGCGCTCAATTGTGATGTACTGAACATCCAACTGAATGTCTATGGATGCAACAGAGGTGCTTTAAAGCAGGCAAATTTAAAAGATGCAACTTTTTTCATTAATATTTTTATAATATATTTTAATATTAAAGTGCATTACCAGCGCACAAATTTGAGACACATGAATAAGTCTTAAAAATAAAGTTTTTTTTTAATAGTCAATATTTTATTTTGGAATAAAAAGTTCTTTAGATTGTTAGAATGTTCAGAAAAGATACTTTTAAGAACTTTGACGCAAAGACCCTAAATGGTTGTTCTGTGGCATCACTTCTGAAACCTTTATTTTTAGAGGTGCAATAGCGAATGAGTGAGAACAAGCGTTGTGCCTAACAATATATATTACACACAGTGCTTTTATCTGGGCTGGTCGCAGCACATCCGAGCAGGAGACGCTCTCCATTCACTCTTAGTACATGCCAGAGAAACTCCTTGACAACAGACAGAACCTCCGGTGGCGCTCAGCCACCAGGACTTCCTCTATTGCCTCCGACACCAGGCCAGATCCGACTCCATCTTTCTTTAACAGAGGGAAAAGCTTTCTATCCGTCCGCTGGACCGAGCCAAAGCCGGAGAGCTGGCTTTTATGAGTTCAGCACACTGTCAGACGTTTACTACAGACCCAGCTCCACATCCTGAGGTCAAGAGGAAGACATTTGATTTTTCCTTCACTGTTTCTCCAGTTCTGTGTCTCCTCACTAAGCTGTAGATGCTTACAGAGAGGATCAAAGTAAACATAAAAGAAAGAAATCTGCTCAAGTTAAGCATGCATAATTTATTCCAAAATAACCGGCTCTCACATGCACTTGAGGTTAGATTAGATAGATTTGAAAATTTTTTGCATCATATCAATGGGTGCCGTCAGATTGAGAGTCCAAACAACTGATAAAACATCACAATAATCCACACCACTCCAGTTCAACTATTAATGTCTCCAAAAGCTGTGTGTTTGTAAGAAACAAATCCGTCATTAAGACGTTTTTATCTTTAAACCATCACTTTCAGCCAAAATACAAGTCCATAATCCATAATAATATTTCCATCAGTGAGAGATTAATGCTACATTCCCTCAAATCTGCTCTGATGAGAAACAATCTCATCTACAGCTTGCATGGCCTGAGGGTGGGTGAATGTTCAGCCAATTTTTGTTTTTGGCTGAACCATTCCTTAACGCTGCCAAACACTCCATTTTTGAGAATTCGTCTCCTTTCTAAACATAAACAGTAAAGAATAAAATCTATAGAACGACAGTGGACGCTTACAGAGAGCATCATGAAAACTAATGTCCTCTCTGAATTTCAACACTATTCCGGGGTGAAAATAACAATGAAGAAATGTTCTTAAGTTAAGCATGTAGCCTCTGACAGGTGTGAAATGTTGCCGTAAATCTCATTAATAAATGGTTATAGAAGTTGCATTTATATCTTGGGGTTTAAAGTCTCATATTCCCACATGAGAAAAGCACACAATTAATGAATTTTACATCTAAAGGCTTTAGAAGCTCTTCGTCCACCAACTTCAGTCGATGGGAAACGATACTCAGCATGCAGCAAATATCCAATTATACACACACTAGGAGGCAATACGACCACTTGAAAAAATGAAACGGAAATTAGATGAAATTAAGACGGCTGGCCATCTCAGTCTCTGCCCAGATTTGTTCTGAATACGAGGTCCTCTAAACAGGAGATTGTATTTCTCCAACATTGAATAGCTTATCTCAGGAATGTTTCAGACCAGTCTGAACAGTTTGTGTGTTGTTTTGACCCAAGTTAAAGGAATAGCTCATGCAATAATAATAAATAAATAAACACTAAAGATTCATTTACCCTCAAGCCATCAAGAGTTTGTTTCTTCATCAGGTTTGGAGAAATGTAGCATCATCACTAGCTTACTAATGGATGCTCTGCAGTGAATGGGTGCCGTCAGAATGAGAGTCTGATAAAAACATCACAATAATCTAACACCACTCCAGTCCATCTTCTGAAAAGAAAAGCTGTATTTTTGTGAGAAACAAATCCATCATTAAGACATTTTTTTATCAAACGGTTCAAGACAAATATATCTGTGAATTTTAATGTGAAAGGACAATAGGGGATAGACTTTTTAACTGGAGGAAGTGTTATTATTGACCTATATTTTGGTTGAAATTGACAGTTTTGAGTTTAAATGCCTAAATAATTTATTTTGTGCAAACTCACAGCTTTTCACATAGGGCTGCTCGATTATGGAAAAAATAATAATCACGATTATTTCAGTCAATATTGAAATCACGATTATTA
>JAUCNO010000386.1:7971714-7991878 GCA_032353835.1 Enteromius viviparus | reverse complement strand
ATTGATTGATTGATTGATTGATTGATTGATTGATTGATTGATTGATTGATTGATTGATTGATTGATTGATTGATTGAGTGAAGCAGTTTTGTTAAATAATAAAAAAGTTGATGCCAAAAAAGAATTGAATGTGTTCTTGAAGAACAGTAAATGTGTTCAAGTTCATGCCACAAAAACAAGTCAACTAAGCAGCATTCATCATGCACTCATGATATTACTTTTGTATAGTATTGTTTTATATTATATAGAGCATAGAAACAGAAAATAGAACAGAAAATATTCGGCGAAAAGCGAGATTCCTTTTCGTCGGTCACCGACGCGAGGGTTATAATAGGTAATCGAGTTTGTTATGCAACAAAAAAATGCAAACTAATACTAAAAATAAACTGTACTTGTTACTT
Source organism: Enteromius viviparus (assembly GCA_032353835.1). Lineage (NCBI taxonomy): Eukaryota > Metazoa > Chordata > Actinopteri > Cypriniformes > Cyprinidae > Enteromius > Enteromius viviparus. The sequence goes on along the minus strand of JAUCNO010000386.1, from coordinate 7,991,477 downwards.
ATTATACTTATTAGCATTTAAAAGCTTTCTATAGATATGTGTCTAATGTCTGTGCGTCATGTTTTCGCCGAGTTTCAGTTAATTTTAGTGACGCGTTGCTAAAAATGTTTGCGGAGAGAAATGAAATGAGCACACTTTTTATTTTTCCTCATTTAGCAAAAGCACACACTTTCTTGTTACTGAGAGTGTGCTCCAAAAAAAGTAGACACCTTCCAGATTTGAATGGTGTATAACACTTGTTTGACCAAAGTCAACAGAGTATTTTTAGTGTCTTTAACACTGATAAGAAAAAAAGACGCTGGTGTGACCTCAGAGAGAATGATTTTATTTGTTATGATATTAGGAGAGTTATTTCACTTCAATTTAGTTTCACTTTAAATTCCAAAATAAAAAACATGCTTATGATATATCAGAAGTCTGTATGAATTAAATTTGGATGCATTTGTGAATAAATTAATACTAGTGCTGTCAAACTATTTATTGCAAGTAGTTGCATCCAAAATAAATGTATTTGTTTGCACATTATATGTGTTTGCACGGTGTATATTCATTACGTACTGTATATGTATGCATATATTTAAGAAAAATGTTTATATATTAAATGTAGTTATAGTAAAATGTAGTACATAATATGAATTATATATATATATATATATATATATATATATATATATATATATACATGTAAACATGTAAACATATGTAAATATTTTCAAAATATATATTGTTTATATATGTACAGTGTGTGTGTGTGTGTGTGTGTGTGTGAGTGTGTGTTTGTAGTATATATTCATTGTTCATGTTAATTAACTAATGTTAACAAATGGAACCTTTTGGTAAGGTGTTACGATAAGTTTTATTGGAAAAGAAAAAAACATGAGAATTGAAGAGATAGATGCAAGAGAGTGAACTAAAAAAATGAGTGAACTGAAAATAGTATGCAAACTACTTCCTGTAAGTAAGACCACAGGAGTGATAGAATGAGAATTAGAGCAAACAGAAAGGAAAGGTGCCTCGTGTCTGCTGTCTAAAAGTTCTTACAGGAGTCTCTCAGTTTGTGTGTGTGTGTGTGTGTGTCCCTCTCTCTCTCTCTGCAGGGGGGTCAGTGAGAAGATGATGAGGGTGACAGTAGGTCACCACACTGCATCATGGGAAGGCAGGGTGTTTCCATTGCACTACAGCACTAAAGTCACCTTGTGTGTGCGTGTTTGTGTGTGTGTGTGTGTGTGTCAAATAGTAGCAGATCAGCTCACAAGTTTTCATCATACTATTATGATACATAGAGGCACACATTAACGCATGCAAATGCACAGCTGGTGTCTAGTGCACTATCACACAGTGCTCTGAGAGCTGATTCTCTGAGAGTCTTATCTAACTGGTTTAGTCCAAAGGAAGCGGATATTCAGATGACCGCTAAAACACAAAATCTGGAGCAATTTATCCTTAAAAGGCGATTTTGTTGCTTAATGTATATATATTTTTATGGGATATAACAGCATACCAAATCAAGTCGGCCTGGATGTGCTGACAAGTCAGTGTGTATGTGCATGTGTTTGTTGTATGAAGTGGTATTATGTGGGCATTATGTTGTCATGAACTGGGTTTCTGAACTAGTTATGCCCTACTTGCATTATGATTGTGATCTAATGATTTATTAATGATCACACACATAGTTATTGCCACATACATGTGCACAGCCATATTTGATGTTTCGTCACAGTTGTTATACCACTGTTTAAAGGTTTGTGATCAGAAAGATTTTTTTTTTAAGAAATTCATACTTCTACATCTTAAACTTATTCAGGTATGCAAGAAATCGATGTTACAAAAAAACTAGGTTTCAAAGAAATGCAGTCACCGAAGACTGAAATAACGGCTGAAATTTTGCTATCACAAAAGTAAATGAAATAAAAACAAAATAAAATAATCAAAATTATGAAAACATTTCATATTATTTCAGTTTTTATTGTGAAAACATTTGATATTTTTATTTTGAAAACATTTCATGTTTTTATTGTGAAAACATTTCATATTATTTCAGTTTTTACTGTGGCATTGTTTTAACAAGGCAGTAAAAATGCACTGTAGGTGAGCATAAGAAAAAGAAAATTATATAAAAAAAAAAGTCTGTTCCACATCGTATTAAGTGTTCTTAAATACTATATGCTTGCATCAAAGAATAAGTACAGTCTATGTATTGTGTTCAAATTGTATTGCAAAGCACATTTGCCACTACTGTGGTGGGATACGGGTAAGGTTAGGGACAGTTTTGATGGTTTGGGTAGGTTTAAGGTTGGGTTAATGTGTAAGGGATAGGTCAACAGTATAATTATAAATGTAAATACAGAAATTAATTACAGATGTAATTGCATGCAGTCATTTTTAAAACATAAGCACAGTGTTAAAACGTGTAAGTGTATTAAACCAAATGATTCATTTAAATGTAAGTATTTAGTAGTTAAGACCACCTAATATAAAACGTGACCAAAAATCCTTTCAGATCCCCAAACTTTTGCAAGATAGTGTACAATCAGTAACCAAAAGCAATCAAACACATTGCATAAATTAGGTGCCTTATTTGGGGACCATTTACAAAAAAAATCAATACATAAAAGTGTCATTATGAATATTAAAGTCCAGAATCAAATAAACAGATGAAAGTACTCCACTGATTTCACATTAATCAAAGCAGACAGCACTATAAAACCTGTTTTTTGAACATCAGCTGTCATTGCGAATAGATTACCTGCTTTGTTTTTTACATCTCTCACACTTCACTGTTGCTCTTATCATCACATATGCTCTTTTTCTGTTACAGTATGTTAGTGCGTTTTGTGAATGTGGAATAACCACAATTAGTGCATTCATTTAGTCTCCCTTTTCCTACTCTGGTTAAGGTCTGGTATTTGGGATTTGGTTTGGGATCCTATATCACATTTTTACATGACAGTATTACTAGAAGTTTGAGCAGGGGTTCAGAGAAGTTAGAAGTGTTTCCCTCCCCATTTTCAAAAATACTGATAGGACTAACAGTAATGACAATACGTCTTTTATTCAATCAAAATGTCTTCTAGTGAATTAGTGTTTAGTTTTTGATGTGCTGGTTGATATGTTAGTGGTCTTGGGTTTCTGTAAAACAAGTTTTTTTAGACTGTGAAGTGATGTGTTTACAGTAATGATTCAGAGTTTGAACTTGTGATCTGTCTCATGATTCAAAGACTGGTAATTGACTAAGTATTTACATCATGACACTAATGACCCATTTAAACATGCACGTGTATGTAGATGGAAAAACATCGTTGGTTACTTGTGCTTTCTGATTAAAATGTGTGAGAGTATATAAACCTGTTTGCAAGAAGCAGCTCTTCCTCCTTTGCTTAATAAATTAATAAATTAATAATTTTTTTTTCAAAATGTTACTTGTGACTGTATGTGTGATCGATGTAACTTAAAGTCAGCTTTAAGGCCTCAACTATGAATTTTGAAATTTATGTAAAAACTAAAAGAAACTGAAGATAAATTTAAGAAAAATGAAAATGAGCAGACGGCAAGCAACCAGTTATCTACTTTAATAATTGATGTTGATATATCATATTTACATTTTCTGAGAATTACAATTAAGTGTATTTACTGTAAGGCCTGCTGATATTCTTGTGAAATAGGGCCGGGTACAGATTCTAACATGCAGTAGATTCCACTTGAAATGACTTCATTCCACTTGAAATGACACCCCTGAACATTTTGTTGGGAGTGACAAGCAAAACAAACAATTTAACATTTAAATTCATAGATAGGTAGATATATAGACTCTATTCATAGTTTGAATATTCTTCAATCATTCTCCAAAAGTGTATTTTTTGTTTAAATTCAAACTTTAACAAAAACTTCTGAGAGGTAAAGAAAAATATTGATCACTGAAAATATATTAAATCTTGCTCTCTTCTTTCTTGCTTTCTCTCTTATTAATCAAACATTGAAATGATCACATCTCAAGCACAAGCTGTAAAAACTGCCCCTGATCTCCATACAATCTTTCTTAATTGCACAAGCTCATATGCACACGAACATTATGACACAGTTTTCTGAGAAATCAAATCTACAGCAAGCAAAGACAAATATCCACAGTTGGTTTTGTGAAGGTAACCCCCACCCTTCACAAAGATCCTAACCAAATCATCAAATGCAGCATGTGAAGATAAGACCAGCCATTCCTCTCTGTCTGCTGTCGTTAGTTGGGTGTGGACCTCTGGATAGTGAAAATCAGCTTTACTGAATTGTTTGGGGTTCTTAAAGCACTTTGTTCAGGGTTATGTACGAGGATTTCTCAGAGGCATGTCACAGCTTGCCACATGCCGCCAGAGTATTTGCCATTGGTTTGGTGTGGGTGCATATATGCGTTTAATTCCTTTGAGAAGAATGAATGTTTTGTGTTGTGAAAGATTCTATTTATAGCCATGTTTTTTGTCTGTGTTTAGTGTATACCAAAACTTATTTATTTTTCTGTTGTACAATATTAAGAGACTGCTATTTTCCTCTCAGTTATACAGTGTGTGTGTGTGTGTGTGTGTAAACCAGTTCCCAGCCCCACCAGAGCAGGTTAGGGCAGTTCTCATGTTTACCTGCCTACCGTTTTAGCTCTGCCTCTTCTCTCTCACTTCCTGTATCAGGTGCATGCATGTATGCGTCAGGAATTGGTGCCCCAGTGCACGATAGGATGGCCAGGGGTTCCTGGACTGAAATATTCACTTAAAGACCACTGGGACAACTTTCAAAGTTTACCGGACATCAGGGAAAGTTTTAACCTGTGGCCACAGGGGCAAAGTCCTTTTACTTTCTCTCTTTCACTCTCCCTTCTCATTTTCCCTCCGCCGGAGCGGCTGGATTACCTGCTCAGGTAAGCAGGAGAAATACACCGGTCTGAGTTTATTTACTTAGCACATTTTGTCTGTAACTTTAACCTGATGCTGATTTTTGTTTGATAATCATATACTTGTTGACTCAGCACAGCTGTGGAGAAACTTTCTTTGTGTATAAAGCAACATGGCCCTTTTGAAGCCTGTGAAAATGTGCGTGTTTGTGCACATAGAGGCATGTGTGCAAGCATGGTGCAGGTGTTGATGTTCATATATTTGTAGTGTAAACAAACACCTTTAGCTTAGATTGATCATCGTCATTATTATTCTTTGGCTTAGTTTGTGTCAGCGGTTTTGACCACCAGCTGTTTAGCCTGGAAAACAAAGAACGTGTCACCTGTCACTATCCATGGATGCGTGTGTGGAAATGGGAAATTACAGCCTTACTTTTGCTATTTTTGCTGTTATCTTTATTGAATTTTACTGTATATGGCATAATTGCTAGGTTTTATCAGCGATAAGACATTATATGGAGTGTAAAACATTAATAGTCTGCTAGATGCCATTATATTGTATTGTGTTATATAATATTGTTTGTTTATTATATAGTTTATTAATTTAAAATATAAAAAAAATAAAAATATCCAGACTATACACTCTTAAAATAAAGGTGCTTTAAATGGTGCCATAAAATAAAAATTTTTGGTTCAGTCAAAGGTTCTTTAAAGAACCATATTTTTCAAACCTTTTTATAATCTGAAGAAACTTCTTTTGCCACGAAGAACCTTTTGTGAAACAGAAAGGTTTTTCTGATGTTAAAGGTTCTTTGTGGAACCATTTAGACTAAAAGGTTATTCTATGGCACCTTTTGTTTTAAGAGTGTATATGTGACACCACATCAGCGGACCCAAAAGACGGTACAAACCGGAACAGATACAATTACTGAGACAAGATCCTAAAGGAACGGATGAAAACGTGTTGGAAGAAAAGTGGGTTAAAGAGGAAGATGGAAGGAGAGGTGTTCTTACAGAAAGAGGCTGAAAATGAAAAGGGTGGGGGTGAGCTATACATTTCCATGCGAGCGCTTATGTAACTCTCCCCATGCTATGCTGGTGTGAAGTTTTGATGTTTCTCTCCTACATACCAGAAACATATAACCTCATTTCTCATATAGACTGTGTTTGTTCGAAATGTCCCTTTTGAGATATATTTGCGTTATTGTCCTCATGCACTCACTCAGAAAACCCACTTCTGTCATCTCTTTATAAGTGTTATTTTTTGTGAGTGGCTCATTATTATCCATAACTTCTACTGACGTTATTGCATGTGCATGAATCACTCTATGGATTTATTGCATTATTCATTAGCTATGACTCAACAGTTGAATGTCTAATCAAATGGGAACCCCAAGGCTCCTCGTTAGGATCTATAACTCATGCCTGTTCAACAAAATTATTGTATAATATTTTGTGTGTGTGGATAGATAGATAGATAGACATAACACAAAATCACACACAAAAAAAATTGCACAAATTTGTTGTTCAACTCATTCAGGGTTCATGTTCAAATCAGAGTATCCAAACATTCAGATACACTGTGGAATGTTTTTCTAGAACATGTCTGAACAAAGCATTGGGGAAGTCAAATACAGATCCACAGCAGGACTGAGAGCAAGAGATTCATCCTGCTGCCTCTTTTCATACAGTGCTGTCTTCATCAAGTGTGCTAACTGTTCTGTTCTATCCGAAGCATGGTTGGTATTGCAATGTTGTAGAGAAATTATAGGTATTATATACAGTAGTATAAGCATTTTCACTAGTGATCTTTTGGACCTCATTATATATTTTTGTGTCTGTGTTTGCATTAATTCCTTCATTGGTGCATTGTTTGATGGGAAAGTGTGTGTTTGTTTACGCTGAGTGAAATAAAAGTGCTGACACAACACGCACACACAAAGCAAGGCTGATTAGGCACAAATGATTGAACCATTACCATACCCGCTATGTATCTGTATACTCCTTCCATTAAGCCATTTACCGAGAATATTTTCAGCTTTTTCAGTCATTAAACACTAATCCCACTGGATCTTAGATTATACTGTTATTTTTATGTGTGTAGCTTTCTGGTTGATTGTGCACTTTAATGGTATTAACACTCTTAGTACACTTACTGTAGCTTTCCTCTGGGCCAAAGGTCACCTGAGTAACATTATTATCTCCTCTGAGAAAATTATGAGTGAAAGAAACAGAGTTAAAGGAAAGAAAGTAAAATGAAACTTTAAAATGAAGTAGCTATTAAGTCCTGTCATTCTATTTGTTTAGAACAATGGATTTTTTTTTAGAAGTGCCTTTGAATGCGGGAAGACAAAAGAAAATGGAAAATTCCAATTGAATAAGAGCTGCAGGGTTAAGCGATTATTTTGTGTGTGTGTGTGTGAGAGAGAGAGATAGAGAGAGAGAGAGAGAGAGTGTGTAATGCAATGCAGTTGCATACTCAAGCCATATCGTCACTCTGAAGGATCATTAAAGAGATGATGATTTACGGAGAACGCAGGGTTGCCAGGTATAACTGTGTCCTTGGGCACACTCCTTTATGGGTGGGAGTGTGTGTGTGTGTCCTCTTATATAGTTCTGGTTAAGCTCAGATCAGATTACAGGGAGGCAGACAATAAAGCTATTCTCATGCATTCACCTGCAATGCACTGTCATTGAAGGGTTTCCTGTTCAGATCAACAGTGAGTGACTTCACAAAATCGGAGAAGCCATATTTAAACTCAGAAACATAGAAAGAGACTGTGAGTGTTCGCTGTTCAGTGCAGAGATTATACTCAGTGAGACACTCCAGACAAAATTTTATGGCAGTAATAATATCCGATCATAATCATACAGACTCTCACATGCAAATAAGATTGTCTGTACTACAACAGGTGTGGTGATGCACTCAGTCTTATGAAAGAAACCTTCTCTCAAGGTAATGGATGAAGTTAAACATTTGTCGTCATGTACTCACCCACATTATTTAATTACAAAACACCAGTGTATAGAGACTATGTCTGTCAAGCACCAAAAGCTCACTTTCTTCTCTCAAAGGTAAATAAATGATTAAAGTTACAGGTTCAGAATGACACGAAGCTAAAGCTAAGCTGGGAACTTATGTAAATTAAGCTACATAGAAACACATAAACACAATTCACTTATAAATGACAAGCCCACGTGAAGCCAGGTATAACTGTTTCTAGAAATATCCAGAATAATGCTGCAAAGTAGCTGCTCTCTGTGTGAGCATGCTTTAAACTTCTAATGAATAACTGCCAGTTATTCTCCAACTGGATTTATTAAGAGTCTCAGGTGCCATATTGATATTTCTGTTGCCAGTGGAATATAAAATGGCTTTTGGATCAGTCTTATATTTATTCTCCTGACAGCTCAGGGAATTAAAAATAGAGTAAGAGCAGAACAGGCAGAAAGTAAAAAACTCATTTCTTGCTGCCCTCTTTTTGCTAAACTGTGTCTTTGGGTGTGTGCAAACTGCCTTTCCAGAAAATACAGCTAGCAAGATTATTATGTGGACACACCTATTTCCCATTAATGATGGTTACTTTCTTTTTTTATGTTCTCCTCCCATTCAGGTGGATGGCTCAAAACGCAACCTGACACAACAAAGCCCTTTAACCACAAAGATTCAGTAGAGCTTTGACACAAATACATAATGAGTGATCAGGAAGAGGAGGGTGCTGTAGCAATGCCTGTTTGTGGTGCAACAGGAGTCAGTCCCACGTCCCCTCCTCCTGACCTGTGCCATGTCTGTGGACAACGGCACCTACAGGAGGAGAACCATGAATATTCCTACAAAGAGGAGGTGGATGATGACCTTATGTGCCACATCTGCCTTCAGCCTTTGATCCGGCCACTGGACACCCCCTGTGGACATACCTATTGCCAGGAGTGCCTGACAAACTTCCTACTGGAGAGCGACTTCTGCCCGGTAGACCGCACTCCCCTGATGCTGCAGACCTGTCGCAAGTCCAGCCTTCTGGTGCACAAGTTGCTGGATAAACTGATAGTGTCCTGCCCCTTTACCGAACACTGCACTGAAGTGCTGCCACGGGGAGAAATGGAGGGTCACATCAGGAGCCGGTGAGGAAATCACCCTCAGAGCTGTTTTTTTGTTGATGTGATAGGAGTAAACAAGATTTAAGCTTCTGTATTAAATTTAGGATGCTGTTAGACAGGTTTGGAAGACGTACGATTTGATTTAGCCAAGTGGAACATGGATCTGCTTCTTTTGTTAGTGCTTTCATTACAGCCTGAATACCACCAGGGGCAGGCACTGTTTTTGAGAAATATCTTTGTTTATTTTACCTGAAGCCAAACAGCTGCATTGACGCAAACAGTAAGCAGACATCTTCCTATGGTTTTATTTTAAAAAATAAATAAATAATTTTGACTTTTTGGCCAATTTAATGTAAATTAGAAGGGTTAGTTCATCCAAAAACGATCATTCTGTCATTAATTACTCACTTCTTCATTCCAAAACCCTTAATACTTCAGTTCATCAGCAGAACACAATTTAAGATTTTTTCAAAGAATTCTGAAAACTTCATGCTTTAGGTCAGAATGTTCTTGGATTTCATCAAAAACATCTTAATTTGTGTTTTAAAGATGAACAAAGGTCTTACAGGCTTGGAAAGGAAGGAGAGTAATTAATGACCGACTTTTTACTTTTGGGGGAACTATTTCTTTCATATTCATGAGCCAAGCACCATGAATGTGCGGTCACATTTACCATTGCTCTGAATTACATACAGGTATAATGACAATCAATTGAACATTCAAAGCTAAGATTGCCAGTCAGGAATCAAACCAATTCTACATTTCTGCTTTCCGAACAGACATTTTTATTGACAAGTTTATAATGTTGGTGTTGGCTGAGTAGTTGCTGCTTGTCCATTGTGGATCTTCTGTTTGTTTTGTATGTAATGTATTCACCACCGGAAGTTTATCTGGCAAAATTGCATTACACCAATTCTCATTGAACTGACTGGATTTTTTCACTTGTGAAGATTCGCCAAGCCACAGTTAATGTGACCACACTGTAATGTTTACAACTAGATGAACCATAAAAATGGGGGAGATAAATATGAGGCCACCCCTAATCCTAACCCAAAACTAAAACCTACTAAAAGTCTTCTCGGTTAAAAACTGTTTGAGTTTCAAGGATACAGATACAGACATTCATTCAATATTTGAAGGACATTTTCAGTAAGAACTTGTCTTCAGATGTCTTTATATGAGGTTAAAATAAAGGATTGGCAAAGCACAGTGTAAGGTATTGTATAAGCAAGTTTTGAATTGCTGAACGTGACTGATGTATTCACGCTTCATCTTCTCATTAGCATTCATATGCAGCTCTTCATTCATTGTCATTCATAAAAGACTCTTGTCAGTGATTCGCCTCAGTAGAAGACATGTGTCGAGCACATCTCTGTCTGCGTGCATCATTTGTTTGTTTATTTCGTTAGAGGATTCTTTTGTTCTCCAGTCCTCAGAGGTAGCAACCCCACAGTGACCTCTGTTTAACCGACTAAGATATCTTCCACCTCAGTGCCTTTGGGGACGTTATGCTAACTAATGGTTTTTATTGGAACTCTCCCTCACTCTCACCATTTTCAGGAGTCTCTGTCGTTCCTGTGGACTGTTTCTGAATCATTAGTGCCCCATAGGCCTGAGGGCCTCTGTTGAAATTAATTGCATTTTGTTACTGGCGTTAATGGAAAGTTTCCCTCTCATTTAAAATTCCACTTACGGAAACATAATCAACTTGCCCTTTTCTCCAGTCAACCAAAAACCCACACTTGCTTCTTTCCATACTATTGCTCCTCTCCCACATCCTTCTCTTTTTATACTTGGCTCTTGGGCTTTCAGTTCATCTTTCTTTGTCTTTCTCTTCCTCTCCCTGCTTTCTACAGTGTGGTCTGGTCTCCAGTGGTCTTAGTTGGTTCAGGAGTGTAAATGGGAAGGGGCTTAAGCGGAACAAAAACTGGCAAGGACCAGCCAAAGACTCTTTCCATGTAAGAACAGCCTTCCATTCACTTTATTTCTTTTGAGAACTTTTGTACAATGTAAAAAATTCCTCTTGAGTCTATGCATGTGAACTCAAGAGATGCATTTTTCTGTGTCAGCTGGTACAGATTGTGTTTGTGTCCCAGCATTTGTGGTCATGTGATGTTGAAGCGTGAGGCTTCCTTCACACTGATGACTCATAACTGTGTGGTAAGAATATCTGGTGTACTGAGTCACTTTTGATTGCTACTTTTATGTGTTTTAGCTCGTTTGCATGTGCTCTGGTGTTTTGTATCAAATGTTGAGAACTTTGTATCTTGCATCGTATGCTGGTCTGTGTAACTTTTTTTGTGTTTGCAGTCAAGCACCTCTAGATGCACTTTGTCTCTCCGTGTTAATAAGCATGTGCTTGTGTCTGCATGTATTTGGCGGTGTATAGACTTTCCTGGAATCCTAGATCCGATCTGGGAAGAGAGGAGGTAATGTACCGCCTTAGGCTGTCCTTGGGCTCTTACGGACATGCAGTATTGATGATAGCACATACACAGTCACCAAATCATGTGGATATTGAAACTTCTGTAAAGTTTGGAGATCTATGAACCCATAATCATTGTCTGATTATGTGACCTTGTGAGTTAATGTCTGAATGATTGAAGAATATTCAAACTATTGATAATAATATGTTTTTTTGCCAGAGAGTCACACAGCTGAACAGACTGTGTCTGATTCTTTCTGTCCATTGCTCATCTATCCAATCCTACAGTCCATTCGTCCATCCATCTACCCTCTACACACCCATACACATAAACACACACACACCGCTTCATAGCTGAATGAACCGTTGCGTTGCAGAGGGGGGTGGTCTTTGCCACACGCTCTACCCTTGAGGCATATGGACAATGATAGATGGACCACCCAAGCCTGCATCTCCCCCTCTCTCCCTTGTCAGTTGGTTCGCCCCAGTTCTCTCTCTCTCTGTAGAGCATGCTGCAGTATAAGTCAGATGCTGTGTTGCCACGCTCACACATACTCTCTCTCTCTCTCTCTCTCTCACACATTCACAGCAGCATGTGGGCTCGTGAGCGTAAATCCTCTTACTCTTGGATGATGCCCAGGACAGATTAGACTGCAACGCAACCATCGCAACCGACCGGCGTGCCAGCAAACATTGCTCTCTGCCTCCTCTTCTCCTTCTACCTCACCCTTCTCTTTTCTTCTCCGTCTCGGCTCCCGTGCACCTGCGCCCGCTCCAGACGCCGCTCCTGCCTCCTTTTCTTCTCAAGTCTTTCTTCATCCTGCACTCTCTGTTCTCCTCCGCTGGCAGCGCTCCCAGTCTTTACCTCTCCCTCCACTGCTGCTGATCTCTCTACTGCTGAGATGACCGGGCTAAAAGCCTGAGGGAGGCGAGGAAAGAAAGAAAAGTGGAAAGACAAAGAAACAAGAAGAAAAGGAAAAGGAAGAATAGCTTTATTACTTGAGAGAAAGGCGGGAGGGGGGGTCAGAACTGTAGTAGAATTGGAGGAGCAAGGGGCAGGGAGGAAGACGGATAGGAAACACTGCATTCAGCCTAGAGAAAGAGAAAGAAAGCAAAAGAAAGAGAGACTCAAGACCCTGGAGAGAGAGGGTCATGAAGGCTCTGCTGCTGTTGGTTCTGCCCTGGCTCAGTCCAGCAAACTACACTGACAATGTGGGCAACCTGCACATCCTCTACTCAGAACTGTGAGTAACACACATTGTCCTGTGTGCGTGTCCAGTGTGAACTGCGTCCCATAACTACCATCTCATCTTCTAGTCTTATACAGGACAAGTCGCACTGTACCCCATCCCATCCAGTACTGCAATGTGTGCATCTGGTTGCGTGTTTGTGTGTGTGTGTGTGTGTGCGCGCGTGTCCATACATCATTCTCAACAACCTGCATTAATCCCAATTGATCCCTTTTTTACAGAAGCAATTGCTTGCATGTCTGTATGTGTGTGTGTGCATTGCTTGCATATCTGTGTAGAGGTTTCTTGATATATTAGCAAGCCTAAAATCTCGTTTAGAAAGGGAAAATGCATTGTGTTGTGCTTTTATTTGTAGTTGTATGGCAGGGGACAGTGGTGTAGATGTGGTTATGGTTATGTTCTGTGATGAAGCAGGTTTTGTTTTGATGCTACCAAACAGTGAGGGACACTGCAGCATGGCTGAGATGACCTAATGTGTGTGCGCAGGTGTGTTTTCGCATCAAACAGTCAGGGGAATTTAGACTTCTGACATTTCAAGGAGGTTTTAACTGTCATATATCATATATTTGTTCAATATAAAATGCATGCTGTCTTTGCACAAGGAAAAAGGACCCAGCGCGCCGTTGCTAGGCACACCATTCAGAAAATCAAAACACAGATACTCAAACACCCTCAGGATATCTGATAACAGCATATTCAGTCACTCTTGGAGCTGCACGGAACATAAAACATTCAGGCTGAACTTCTCTCTCGGGGGCAAAATCACCACACACTCCTTAAAAGAGTAAAATATACGCTTTTACTCAGCGGCAAACACAGTAAAAGCTTCTTCATTGTGTGCTGCACTGTTAAAAAGACACTTCTGCATTCAGCGCTAGAGTGCCGTGAGTGTGTTTGGGTGAAAGCTGGTTATATTGATCCCGGGTCTTTGGCAGAAACACAATTGTGCCGTGTAAGTGTGTGTGAAAGGCTGGAGCGTAGTACAATAGACTGCATTACAAATCCTCTCTGCTTTTATAGTCTACACCGTACACAACACAGGCATGCTGAAATTGGTGTGTATAGCATGGAAAATAAAGAAAAGGAGGTTTGGAGTGGAACAGGACAGCGAGGTGTCTTCAGTGGGATGAATGGTGAGAAGACAGATAAGGTAATTTCCTGCACCATCTGTCCATGCGTTTGTTTGGCTTGGACCTCTTAGGATGAGGTCTTTCTGACTTTGTCTCTGTGTATGTGGGTCACTGTATGAGCCGTGTTTTATGATTTACGTCCCTGTGTGAGTGTCATGTGTAGACGTGCATGCGTTGGAAAACAGAAGAGAGAGGCGTTGTGTAGTCTGTTTTTGTTTGGCTGGCTGATGGGAGCACGATCGTTCATCTTCATCATATATAATGACAGAAAGCTTCTATTCTCATCTCTCTCACACGGACACTGGCCTTCTTTCCATGTATTTTCACTTTGCCCAGAATGTCTCTATTAATTTTGTACGTATCGGTATATTTTCCTTTTTGTGTTATTGTAACTTCTCATGGATTTCTCTGTAGCGCTGTGGTGGGCGTTCATTAATGGATAAGAATGATAGAAAAACCAATCACACACATGCTAGTATCTTGTATTAACATCTTAGGTGATCCAGTCACACTTGTTCAGGTAAGGCAGGTTTTGGTATTAATATTTAACGTAACCTCTCTGCTGCCAAATTCACTTTAAGGAATTTCAGTATGTTTTGCATTGCAATTTTTTTTAATTAGTCACTTGTCTTCTTTAAGAACAGCACATAACCAGTTAAGTAAAGCATTGTTTTAGTGCAACTGACGATGAGCCAAGCATAAGATCATGTTGTTTTTTCTGAGACTACCTTTTCTGTGTTTACACTTAAATATAGAACTAACCGCTTGTGAAATTAATGTTATTACCAGGTGTCTGTCAGAGCTGATATCCTGAATATTTGATCTGAGGCTGCCCATCTTCCTTTGACTACACACGCACACAAATTTCCTTTCTCTCAATGCTTTGACATGCTTAATTAGTTCAACTAACATTAATCTTCTCTGTGCACTGTAGCAGATGTTTTTTTATGTAGATGCTTGATGTGTGTTTGTTCTCAGAGGCACAATACCTGATAAACAGCACTACTAATAATCCTGCAAGCAGTTTAAAGGGGAAATGTGGGATTTCTGCACCACTAGTGTCACTAAACAGTATTGCAAAAACAAGCAAGCAGGTACCCCACCTCAAACTTATGCAATTGGTTGAGCCAATGTTTCATACTGGTCAGAATGTCTTGATAGTGTGATGGTCATAATCATAGTTTACACTATTTTGAAGCGGATCGCTTGTAATAGTCTTGCTTTATTGATATGGGACAGGAGAATAGATTTTAACACACTCAAGCTTCAGCTCTATTCGCTCAAAACAGTTCTGCTTCCCAGTGCTTTTATGGATGTGTAGGTGTATCTTGTGCATTGCATGAGTGTAATGGTATGCTGAGATGTGCCTTTTCATGTTTGTGTGATGTTGGATGTGTCTGCACATGCTTTTTCGGGTGGTATCTGAGAAAAACAGCTCACACATAATGTTTCTAGACACATAATAAAGCACTATGTGTCCTTCCAATATTTGCACAGAATCTGAAAAGTAAAAGAAACAAATGTTATGACATGCAAATGAAGTTGAATAGAATGAATAGAAGGATTTTTATTGTATAACACAGTTAAAATATTCACCTAATTGTACATTGTATTGGTTTTCAGAAACACTTTGAAACTTTGAAATACTTCATTTTGGCATTTACAACAGGTGACAAAGTTTTTGCCGCTATAATATTGTGCCTGAACTGAGATGGTGCTAATATAAATTTACTATACATGTTTATATTTATACATGTTTCACAAGAAAGCCTATAAATACTAATGAGATCTTCTTTTCGGTCCACACTTCAAACTGACTTTTTAACCCAGTCAGATAGGTGTGAGGGCTTAATGCGATGTCAGGTTACCTTAAAAGAAAGTGTTAAAGTGTTACGGTGTTCTTTAGAGGTAGGACATCACACTTCTTGAGGGCTGTGCTAATGTGTCCGAGCTTTCATACTTTCATTGTGGCAAATGTAGGCTAGATGTCACAGAGTTCTTGTGAATCAGATTTGTGTCACAATATACACAGCTGTGTCTGAAAGTGGCTTGGCTGCTCTGACTCATATGAATGTGAATGAGAGCGGCTGGAAGGCTGATTCCTGTCAGTATGAGAATCTAGATTAATTTGGTTTTGATTTGTGCACTTCAACCTGGTTTATATTTTTCTTTTAGCAGGAATAGATCAGTTATGGGTGTGGAGAACACTGATTGATGTTGTGTACGTGCATTTGTGTATGTCTGCATGGCTCTGGTCAGACAGCAGCATGTCGTCATCAGGGTGACGCGTGTGTAGTGAGAAAACAGGGCTGTAGCTGTGGGGCTGCATGTTGCCGTGGTGACCTTATTTTCAGGCATAGTGAGCGGATGACCGCTGAACGTGAGCGGTTTGTCCTGCGGCAATCGCTGGCTCACTCAGTGACCGGATAACCCATCTACTTATCTGTGCCAAGGCTCATCCCACAAACAACACACTGCATATTGAAAAGAAAAAGAAGCTGTGTTCTATAACATATATATGTACTGTAAGAATCATCACTGATAATAATAATGAATAATGTATGTACAGTTATACATCAACTACTGTTAACAAATTTGGGGTCAGTGAAATTTATTTTTAGATTTAATAAGTATGCACGGCAGTATTATTTTGCTCAAAAACACAGTAAAAAAATAGTAATAATGTGACATATTTTTTTTTACATTACATTTTAATTTGGTGCTAATTAAGTGCATAAGAAACATTTTAATAAACAATGACGTAAATCACAATTATTCACATTAAATAATTACAAAATGTTGTTTTTAATGCATTTATATATTTAAGAAAAATATGTTAAACACATTTATATAATATAAATTATATTAATATAAATATATACATGTAAATACTGTATATATACTGTATGTGTATCTTTATTTATACATAATAAATATACACATTTCACACACATACATCGGATAAGTTAATTCCTTCGCAGCACCAATGTATGTATGTATGTATAGATAGATAGATAGATAGATAGATAGATAGATAGATAGATAGATAGATAGATAGAGAGATAGAGAGATAGAGAGATAGAGAGATAGATGAATGAAATGGGAGTCAAATCCCTTCTACATCCCACCCTTAAAAAGTGCCTGTTGTGGATCATTTTCATTTTGAACTGCGGCACTACTTTCGAAAGACAGAACCAAAGTCTTATTTTCAATCATTAATAAGAGATGTCAGAGACAGCTGGTTATCTTCAAATAATTACTTCTTGTCAGCTTTCCTTCCTTGTAATTACTCATTAAGTTTTAATTGTAGCTTTCACATGCGCACGTACCTTTAACTGGTGCGAGCCTGCAAAATCAAAGCGGTCTTCAGAGAAATGAAAGGATGACCTACATGTGACTGCCACGTTCTCCTCTGCAGAGTCAAATACTGCTTCTGAGCTCTTTCCCCAGAGCGCAAGAGTTCAACAGATTGTCGGCCGCTCTCGCCTAAGCGCCTGTCCTGCAGTTGTTCTGCAGTTGTTCCGCGTCCTTTTGCCTTCCTCATCAGGTTAATGATGATGAGGAGCAGGAAGAGCAAAATGGTGTTGCTAATTCGACACTTTAGCCGCATCCGAGACAGAGAGTTGGCAGAGTCCTTTTCCCTGTTCAGCACCTGAGCTCAGGGCCGGATCTGCACCTGGGCTGAGTGCTCTGTCACTGCTGAGAGTTTAGGAGAAGAAGTATGGGTTTCCTGTTTGCAAATCACACATAGACCCGGATTCAAATCCTAATACATATTTGGTCCCACTTTTTTGGTTGATGAACCATTTGTTACAATGCACTTATTATACACATACTTATAATTACAATGTTGACCTATCCCTTACACTTTAATCCTACCCGTATCCCACCTAAATAGCAGAAGGAGTGTTTTGCAATACAACACATCTTATTTTTTGAAGTACATAGTAGTTAAGGCTGCCTAAATGAAAGTGTGAACACATATTTTAATAAGTAAAATTGCAGCTGAACTTTGCAGACTGTGATCACCAAGCATTTTGATGTGTATTTTGACAGTCAAATGAGTTTTGAGTGACATATTGGTGGAAAAGCAAATGCAATCGACCTGCTAAGTGTCAGAGTGACTTGACTGAACTGTAAAAATGTAGACATGTATGGTAATTTCTACAGAGTTTTAGACTATTTTGAATCTGTACCACTATCGCTGCATCTTAATATGCATAGTTCCTATAGAGTAGGTGAAAAACCTGTATAAAAAAGAGAAGTGTGAATTCCCATATTAGGCAAAAGAAAAAAAAATACTTTTGCTGAAGTGCACGCCTAACGAACACTTTACTATTGCATGATGCCATGGGAGAGGAGACGTGAATGCAATGCATGAAGTCACATGGCAAAAACAACAAGACATCTGGATCATACATTTTATAAAATACAGTACACTCTTAGACAAAATGTGAAAAACTTACTTTTACTAAGTACATATATGTACCATTTAGGGTTGTAACAGAAGTTACAAAGATGTATCTTTTAGCTTTTGTACCTTTTTTAAGACTAGAGTACTGGCCTTGCTTTTTACCTTCTTGAACTTTTTCAATGGTTGTGAAATAAGCTTCTCATCAAATGCAGTATACTTTTAGTATGTGATTTTGGATGAAGCTAATATCAGTATACAAGCTTTTTGTGAGTTCACACTGAGCCGGAAATAGGGTGTGGCATGTCACAGTCAATCACAAAATACAGCCAATCAGAACAGGTCTCTCTGTTTACGCGCTCAATCACTAGCAATGCATTGTGACTGTATGGTATCAAATTAAGAGCGTTTTTATGGTTTTTACTGTAGAATGTAAGGTATTTAGCATATAATATGTTATTATAAACTTGTAATTATTATAATTATTGTCATTCCTATTACAAATGCTTTTTTTTAGTTTGTGTGTTGCTTTAGCACATAGCGTCTATAGTCATTCTGAAACATGGTTATCAAAGATACAAATACAAGGCCGTTCAGTTTGATTGGGCTCTTGTGTACTAGCGTAAAAAACTAGTGTCGTCACATTCGGAGAGGACCGCATATGTGAAGATATCTGGAAAACTAGGCCAAGCAGAGCAGCTCAAGTGAAGCTAAAGTGCGAATAAACAGAAGATTACACATATACACTCAAACCAACAGTGACCTCCTCTGAAGATGTTTTTACGCTCTTAGGATAGATGCATATTTAAAACCTTCGGTGCACAAGCACACGCGTTCACTGGGGGACAAGCATCTTAAAAAACTGCTTAAAATGCACAGCTGGGGTGTCAGTTCTGTCCTTGGCTCCGGCTGAGTTTTTGCAGAACAACATGCAAACGCAAAATGGATGGCATGGAAAGGGCGCGCTCTCCGTCTGCCATGAGAGCGGGTCAGTTGTATCTACTGCTTCAGACTGCACACAGGTCCTAATGTTAAGCGCTCAGAGCAAAGATAACACACACTCCAGCGCTATCTCCTGCGCACATTAGAGAACTAAAGCAGATCACTGTCCTGGTTCCACACTGAGAGAGAGAATGTGAGAAATAAAGTCAATGCGGTCGCTCAGCTGGGGGTGGGGAGGGGGGGAAGAGGGATGAACATAAATCTGCTGCTGTCTTCTGCCTGCTGTTCTCATCACAGAGAAGAAGGGAAACAGAGGATTGAGAGGAGGAAGGTGTAGAAAGAAGGTATGAGAGAGAGAGAGAGAGAGAGAGAGAGAGAGAGAGAGAGATGGTGGAGGGAAAGGAAGGTCTGCTTAACTGTCCTTCAGAGATCATTGGTTGGCTGAGTGAGTCACATGACAGGGTTTCAGCACAGGAAACTGGTTAGTGCTATAGTGTTTGTGTGACTGTTCATATGGGATAGATTTAAAATTAGATTTTTTCCTTTTTTGCCAATGATGTTATAAGCAAGGGAGGCTTTAAGGCCGCTATTGTTTTCTGAGGAAAAAATCCTGACCCCAGCAAACAAAGTTTGGACAGGA
>JAUCNO010000386.1:7948296-7962688 GCA_032353835.1 Enteromius viviparus | reverse complement strand
TATACTTTCTCGATCACGTGTATAACATGCTGCAGTAAAGTGCACGACAACAAATCACAACCCGCTTTCCTGGCACCAGTTCACTGGTTTAACAAGTGGTTTGATCAAGCCTTTGAACAGAATTGACTCTGTCATTCATTGTTGAGAGAAAAGTAAGCGT
This sequence comes from Enteromius viviparus, assembly GCA_032353835.1. Classification (NCBI taxonomy): domain Eukaryota; kingdom Metazoa; phylum Chordata; class Actinopteri; order Cypriniformes; family Cyprinidae; genus Enteromius; species Enteromius viviparus. The sequence goes on along the minus strand of JAUCNO010000386.1, from coordinate 7,962,528 downwards.
CTAATCTGGAATAAACGGAAGCGTTTTTAACTTGTACAGCATTAAGATAAAGTAACGAGAGGAGCGTTGCCCACAGTAACGAAGTAAAAGTACAGTTTTTTCATTAAAAAATTACTTGAGCAAAATTTGAAAAAAAAAGTACCCATTTAAATATACTCTAAAAGTATTAGTTACCCAAAAAATTACTCAAGTAAATGTAACTTGTTACTACCCACCTCTGGTAGTCAGTAGTATACCCATATTTTAACATACATATACAGATCTCATGTTATATCTTTAAGTAAGAATGTGCTGTTTTTGATGAGTGCACAAGTGATTATTTGCTCCAGTGCTCCATAAACCCCGGGCAGGGTCTGAAACACGACTCAATCAAACACTACGAATTAAAGAAAACCAACAGAGAACAAAAATAGCAAAGTAATCATCACATGCCATGCTCATTATTTACAGCAATAGTTTGACACTGTATTAACCTCAAACCAATTAATTAGCCAAAGATTTTACTCCACCATCTGTGGGACATCATAGACCGAAGTCAGTGCAGTGCCATATTTATTTTTGCTTTACGGGAATGAAAACAAGTCTTTGAGGGATAGAAGTGCATTGCTTTCAATGGATTGCACTTCCGATTTGTTTAGCTGACGAAACATCTGTCCAAAAGACTTCCAGCAAACATAAGTTCCATAAAACACTTAAAGTTATGAGTTTTGCAAATTAATTGTACTAATACCTCTAAACAACACTCCCAATTTGACGTGATATTTATAAACAACAGTTAAAGTTTACTGAACCAATGTATTTTTATTCAGTAAAAAAATCATCTATTTGAATACAATTTTAGACACAAAGCAAACAAGCTGTTGCTCAGCGACAGCCCTGAAACCTGACAGATCTAGTGAAGATCTGTTTGGAGGAGTGGGCCGAAATCCCTCCTGCAGTGTGTGCAAACCTGAAGAACTACAGGAACTGTTTGACCTCTGTAATTGTTAACAAAGGCTTCTGTACCAAATATAAACATTTTTGACTCAAGTGATCCAATACTTTTTGATTTGACACAGTAATTTCCAAATAAATAGTTAAACAATCTGTTATACAATAGTTATACAATGTGATTTCCGGATTGTTCTTTTTAGATTCTGTCTCTCACAGTGGAAATGCACCTATGCTGAAAATTGTAGACACCTCCATGATTTCTAAGTAAGAGAACTTGCAAAATCAGAGGGTGATCAAATACTAATTGACCTCACTGTATGTATATATACATTAGTGGTGGTCTGTTATCGGCGTTAACGCGAGACTCTTATCTCGCGATAAAAAAAAAAAATATCGTTAATCTATTCACAAGTTGGGTTGGGAGCTGGGTCTATACTATGCAAGCTATGATGATTATTTATTTTATATATCAAAATACTGTTTATTAAATGTGTGTGCGCTAAGAGCTTCTGCGGCATATCACATTGGCTAAAACACACAAGGAAACCCGTTGTGAAAAAGAATATCACAGACATTGCATTCAGACTCTAGAATTATCACAGAGGTTGTGTGAGAAAAAAAAAAGACATGGCAGATTCGGATGGGATTAAAATCACCAAGTACGTCTAAAACAAAACATTCTCTAATGACCCCCTGAAAACTAGTCCTGACCGATAGGGCTTTACTTTTAGTCATTATTATCTAGATTAATCTAGATTAAAAAAATAATCTATGCCCACCCTTAATATATACAGTAGTCAACATTCACAGTGGATCAAAACCTTTCATCAAAGTTGTCCTAAGACAAGAATAGGTATTGTTTTTGATTTTAGGACAACTCTGATGAAAGGTTTTGATCCAGTTAGAATGTTGACTATTTTATACATACACACATTATATAAATATAAATATATACATGTAAAAATTTTCAAAATATATACTGTGCGTGAATGTCTTTAATTATGCATAATGCATATACACAGTACACACATTTTATGTACACAAAATTTTTTTTTTTGGATATGATTAATCACGATTAATCTCCTTCATGATACCACTGATACAGTTAATTTTGACTAATGGTAATTGTTCAAAGTAGCTTTCTGTGCCGTTTATATAATTATCCACAAAATCAATTTAAACGGCATGTCTGAAAATACTCAGCTGAGACACACAATTGATATTGAAAATATGCTTTATAAATACTTTATGAGGCCTGTTCTCGACCTCCACAAAGTAGTTCAGATGTGTTTCATTGTCTGACATCCCCTCGAAACATGAAGCCTTGAGAATGGGGACAATGAATGCTGCTGTACCAGCATTTCTGGCCTTGGGACTGGAAACAGTGTGACACTGCAGCTGAACAAGCTGTCTGCCTCCAATCCGGCCAATGCTTCTGTCAGAACTTTGTCCATCAGGACAGATAGAATGAAAGAGTAGAGGAATGACAGAAAAAGGATTTTAACCTTTACAGACCCAGCAACCTTTCACACAGACTGCCAACTTCTAATAAGCTCCTTTCGAGACATTAACTAACATAAAACTAACTTATCGGATCAATGGTTTGTAATACACAGTAAATGTGTTACAACCTGTAGAGTGTTCAAAAATCTGAGATGTCTCGAAATGTTAATAGTTTGCACATAATATAGTTTTGCTTTTGTCTGAAACTTTCATCTCTGATGACTTAAGTTACACAGACATGCAGTAAAAAGTGTTCTGTGCTGATTCAGGTCTGACCTGAAGAAGTTATGATCTTATTGCGGTGTCCACAATAAATAGTCAGCAGGTGCTGCTTACTTTAGATGTTCATGGCTTGGCCTGCAGGTGCAGTGCATTATGATGCTTAAAAAAAAGAGACAATTTGATTGGCTACTGTGTGCCAACTACATTCTGATTGGCTGACAGCAGAATTGGGACCAGGCATGTCCAGGCATGTTTAGGAAAATTTCTTTCTCCCCCCTTCCACACTCAGTTCCTCTTCACATTCATTCACAGATCGCAACTTTGACAGAACATCAGTGCGCAGTCGCTCATTTCGCCGCCTGAATCGAGCCTTCAGTGTCCTGAGGAGGACCAAGAGTGGGACAGCAGTGGCCAATGACACCACAGAGGAGCGAGACAACCTCAGAAACGCCAACATACCATCTGAGGGTGAGTGGGGGTCTTGCAAGTCTTGTTTTCGGGCGACTGGTCAAGCTGGAATCTACTGTAGATGGTTGACCAGCCAAACACCTAACCAGCTAGATCAGAAGAAGACCTACTAGCTAGACCAGCTAGACCAAATTAAACCAGTTAAGGCCCTGTTTTAGCATTAGCCTGTGTTGTAGTAAGCATGTTTATAATTGGTAACTATGTAGTGTAACTGTGCTGTTAAAAGCATTACTGCATAGCAGCTCATCAAACATGAACTGTCCTATGAATATCATTCAGTAGCATACTAAACCAATATCAATGGATAATAAAAGGAGGAAGGGAGTGTGTCAGAAGGTGACAGTCTGGTTTGGGTCCGCTCAGCCCCACAGTAGCATATGGTCCTTTAATAATGCAGATGGAGCCTGAGGAGACTTGTCAGAGAGAGACCGAGAGGAAGTGAAGGAAATGTGTCGGGACAGAGGGACTGGACAGATGAACGCTGAGTGAGAGGGTTGCTTTCTGAATGAAAACAAAAGAGAAAAAGAGTGCTTGGGAGATTGATAATGAGTGAGGAAAATACTGATGAGTGTGTGTGTGTGTGTTTGTTATGTAACACCCTGGTTGCGGTAGTAATGAGCTTCACTTTCTCTCTCCCTGCAAGCAATCAGAGGAGATGAGAGGAAAATATTGACTTTGAAAGAGAGAAACTGCAGAATGGGGAGAACAGGCGGAAACAAGAGAGTGTGTGTGTGTGTGTGTAATGGAGAAAGAAGGAATGGATAAATATAAGGGTAGACAAATCACAGAGATTGTTAAGGGTAGTTTACAGTATGTTAAGGCACAGGAGCAGTATGAATCTTTCAACCAGAACTAATAGAAATACATAGAAAGGCATATTGTAAAGAAATGTACAGTATGAACATATTTTCAGAATTGTCTGATATAACACTGGGTCTATAGCTGCATATGGCTCCTTCAGTAATTTGGATTTCATCAGTAGTTTGGCTAAATTTGATTGGACAGGCTCTTCCTCTTTGGTGAGACAAAGGACACTCAAAGCTGACTGGTTATACAGGCCTCTTTGCAGAACAAATGGTGTTGTGTCATTTGAAGATCAATTCTGATTGGTCAGTTTCCTTCTTGACAGTTTAACTCTTAGATGAGAAAAATACAATTTTTATATATTTAAACTGTTCAAAAGTTTTAGGTCAGTATGATTATTTTATATGTTTGAAGAAAAGTCTTTTATGCTCACCAGCAGTGCATTTATTTGATTTTTAAAAAATCCCATGAACAGTAATATTGTCACATATTATGTTTCTATTTAAATATATTAGTAATACATCTATTTTAAAATACAGTTCATTCCTGTGAGGTCAATGCTGAATTTTCTGCAGCCAAAATTCTAGTTTTCAGTGACACAAGATCTTTTACAAATGATTCTAATATTTATTAATATTTAAGAAACATGTCTTATAATTATTGCGTTCCTGTTTTTTTTTTTTTTGTGACGATACTTTTTAAATAGATTATTTAATGAATAGAGTATTTTGTAACATCATAAATTATTTTACTGTCACCTTTAATTCATCCTTGATTTTTTTCTGACTGACCCTAGATTTTTGAATGATAGTGTATTTAAGTGAAGCAAATTAGTGGTTAAAATGATTGAAACAAATGTTAAGTCAATCACCAAAATGATTCCATCCATCTTGAATACATTTTCGTGAAGTCTTTGATCTGGACAGATGCCCTGTTTGTGTAGCACAGAAAGTGATGATCATGTGGGAGTTCACTGATTACAAACGCTCTCTTTCTCTCTCTCTCTCTCAGTATTTGCATTACCTCAGCTGCATCATCTAATCCCTGATGGTGAAGTCACCAGTATTAAGATCACCAGGGTAGATCCTTGTGAACCACTGGCTATCAGTACTGTTGGGGGCAATGAGACGCCTTTGGTTCGTATCCTGATTCAAGACATCTACAGAGAAGGCGTCATTGCTCGCGATGGAAGACTGCTACCTGGAGATATGATCCTCAAGGTGCGTATGTGCACTAGATCTGGTGTTACGTCATCGTACAGTAGGAGTGAATCGTCCAGGTTTTGATAGCACATGTTGTCATGGGCTTCACCATCTGTTGTTCAGAGGGGAAGTGTGTGAGGATTCTGCACGTAGCCAGACAGAATCAGAATTTTTATTCTTTTAAAGAATGGACTTCTTTTCAAGTAAAATTATTTAATTGGTATAGCTTGGTATTCATTAATAAAAAAAAACAAATAAATAAATCGCAACGTGCAAACAAATATTTATTTTAAGATTTGCTAAAGACTTAACAGTGTTAATTTCTTTTTGAAGGTCAGACAAGAGTGAAATCTATTCAAATGTGTATTCAAAAAGTGTATGCATTGTTTTCTAAAGCACAGCCTAATAATGTATGCAAAAACATTGAGCTCTTGTATTCATATTGGCAAAATTCTCAACTGCTAAAAAAAAAAAAAAACACCGACAACCAATCAGAATCCATCCAACTTTAAAGAGCATTTAAGAAGCAAACGGCAGTTCCCTCCAAACTGAACCCATTCCATTGCTAGAACCTCAAAAACAATTTAAAAACGTGTAATTTCTCTCATCAGGTGAATGGTATAGACATCAGTAACGTGCCTCACTGTTATGCTGTGGCGGCTCTGAAGCAGCCCTGCACACTGCTGCGGTTGACCGTACTGCGCGAGCAGCGCCACCGCTACCGTTCCCATCATCACTCTCCCACCGAGGCCTTCCCCACCCACACCCCCACCATCCGAGATGACAGCCTGCATGTGGTCCTCGTCAAGAGGGCTCCAGATGAACAACTGGGCATCAAGCTGGTGCGCAGGCCTGACGAACATGGCGTCTTTATCTTCCACCTGCTGGAGGGAGGGCTGGCCGCCCGTGACGCGAGGCTGAGGGTAGACGACCGCGTGCTGGCCATCAACGGCCATGATCTGAGATACGGCGCCCCCGAGCATGCAGCGCTGCTTATTCAGGTAAGCAGCATTATGGGAGAGATGATTTGGAGAGTTTTAAAGGGATAGTTTCTGTCAAAAACTGACACCTTCAAGGCCCAGAAAGGCAGTGCAGCTTGTTAAAATAGTCCATGTGACATCAGTGCTTCAACCATAATAGTTTGTGTGAGTAATTAATGACAGAATTTTCCATTTTGGGTGAACTATTCCTTTGAGTATGCAAGAAACGGTGACAATGGCACAAATCAAAAGCTTAAGTATGCATCAGAACTATTTAAACCAAATGCTATTGGAAATCAGTCCCTAAAAGTGTGCATACCTGAAGGAAAATGAAATGCAGTCTATTCAAGCAAAATACAGTCCGTCTGACAGCATGGATTTTGTTTGCTTTGATGCAAAATACAGGCTGACAGGCCTTGAATTGCAATGAAATTGCATCACCAAAATGCAGTTAAAATCCCTTTTGAATGTCTTTTAAAGAGGTGTGCAATAGTGAGAGAATGTGAGTCTTTCTTCACTCTCTCAGATTGTGAGAGGTGCTTTATTCTTAAGCTTCTTTTGTCAGTACAAGCTCAAAAACTTATTTTTTTAAACTTAAGATTTTTTTTATTTTTCCACACTACACAAGTAATCAAACCATTACTTTCATGGCTATGTTCACGCACAGCATCAACAGAAAGCTTTTCCAGTAATGCTACATCCAAACTGTCAAAGCCGATTTCATCAAGAGGTTTTGTGCAAACATTGTTCATAGGACAACTGTTCACAAAACAAAACCAACATTAACTTAGAAATATTTGAATGATATTATATAAAAAAAGAAAAACAGCAGAGAAATGTATTTTTGATGCCGTGCTTCACTAATGGGTTGACATTTGCAAAGCCTAATATTATTTGAAGTCGTGCTAAATAATTGAAGCACTTTTATTGCTGAGCCTTTTCAGAGAATAATTGTTTACAAAGCAATCTAATCCTAACCTGTGGCGCTTGATTCAGTGAATCATTCATTAAATGGTAATAATTACACTTTAACCTAGTCCTGAGCCCCAAAACCAACTGTTATGGTTTCAAATAAAACCTGTTGTGTGCTTGAGCAGCACTGCAAAAGATGTAGCGCTCACAAAAGGTTTGTGGCAGTTTATTTGATTGTGGTTTCATCTCAGCGGTGAGAAGTGTGTCGTAACGATATAAGAGAGTGTAGTGAGTCTGTGATTCGATATGTATTTCAGTGTTGTGGGTCTTTCTGAGTTTTGTTATTCAGCTTGTTGCTTCCTGTCTGGTTCGGATTGGTCTCGAAGGAGACGCACACAGCAGGAGTTTCTGACATAGATTAACTGCTGGCAGGAAACTGATTAAATTAGTCCAATTAGGCCGATAACAAGCTAAGCCCACTCATTTAAGAGGCAGCGACAGAGCACTGAACTCCCAAGAATTTCATGGGCTCTCAAAGTGAGTGTGCACTTGAGAGTAACAGCAACGGGGTGGTCAAAATAAAGGGTTAATGAAGAAGAAAGCGGTGATGCACTCAGATGGAATGACAGGAATGGATGAAAAATAAATCAGAGAGGGAAAAACAAGAGCCTGCGCCCTCCTTCAGCTCACACATACACACAGACTACAGAATGAATCTCCATATATATTAGTTTTTCTTTAATAAGTACACACTTCTGAGATATAATCACACATTCATACTGAGCTGGAGCTGTAGGGCATTGGCAGTCATCACAACATCTGGTAATTGTGCTTGCTAGACGTCCGGAGAGTAATGAGACATTGCACACACGCACTCTCTAGGGTACGAACAAACTATTTTAAATTTTAAATTCAGTTTTTGAACTGCTCGCTCCTCAGGGAAGTAGTTGTCCTCTGTTTGCTCTCCTGTGGACTTTAAAAGGTTTGTGCAGTAGACAGATAATGTTAAGCCAAATTTCACCCGCCATAACACCAAAGACCCCATGAAATCACAATTGGAGTGTGTTGGCTTTTAGCCCATTTCTACAATATGGCAGCTGTATAATTTCATACAAGAAGATATATTTATACAGTGAATAAAACAATATGTGTAAAATATTATTTAATTAATTTATAAAAATAAAATAAGTAATATTGTTTTTTTTCCTGTGCACATAATAATTTTAAATGCAAAATCTTAACAGTCACTGCTATTAAATGGAATCTGAGCGGTTTTTAAAAAGCAGAACTTCCTTCTCATTCAGACTTAGGTGTAACTTTTTTTTTATTATAGAAATAGTAATGACTCATCTTGTGCTATAATTTTTTTTTCCAATTAAATGCTCTCTTAAATAAAATGTCCATCAAGCTAGTTATCTTGACACTTTTAGTGTCACACCAAGAACAATAACTGTAAAGATGAATTCATGAATATTCACAACAGAAGACAATAACGTTCTGTCGGGTAGTTTTGTTATCTGCCACTTTAAATGCTCAAATTCTGCATAGCAGCATGAATTCTGATTGGCTGTCATTGTTTTTATAATTCATTAGCTTGAAAATCATTCTAAATTTGATTACAACTATATTGTTGTGATATAGTGACACTACTGTATGTCATTATCGTTCCCTATTCTCATTGAATTAGAATGATTATTAAAACCTTACAGTTATTATTATAGTTACGGTCTTTGGTGTGGACAGGCCTTCAAACCCTAAAAATCACATGACGCAAGACACTAACGCTATCTGCTTTGTGCTCTGCAGGCAAGTGATGACCGTGTCCACTTCATTGTGTCCCGCCAAACTCACATCCCTGCTCCAGACATCCTCCAGGAGGCGCCGTGGAACATGGAGGGACCACCGCCCTACTCGCCTGTGGATATTGAGCACTCTTTACTGGTGGGTTTCATGAGCATAAGCCGAACACACTCTTTATTTCCCGTCCCTCTGCACCGCTTTACTAAACATTCTCTTATTGAGGAAAAAGATCTGAAAGCCTATTGCTTCTACATCAAAGTATCAAGCAATCAGTCAGCTCTCTCTCTCTCACACACACACACACTCCTTTGAGACAGCAATCTCCAAACCCATTAACAAAAGAAAACCCAGCAGGACAAACGCAGCCACGACAGGCTGGATTTCTGTGCGTCTTCTAAACGGGATTTTCTGCTGCTCAATATCTGCACTGACAACTTCCCTTGTTCTAAAAAAAAAGTCAAATTCATCATTATTCATTTCTCTCTCTACTTTGTCTTGCAGAAAAAAAAACATCTCAGACCTACTAGTGAAGGTTTGCTGGTTTACGTGTTAATGGCAAATTAAAGGCACAGTCACAATTAGTTGTTCTGTACATTTTTGGAAACCAAATCCAGTCATTTCAATAGGATTCCTTATCTTTAAGTTATTTACTTTAAAGTCTTTATTTATAATGCATTATAAAAGTAATTTAATATACCTTATAATGGAATGTACAATCTCATTAATAATTGTAACAACTATAAATATAAATGAATTGTTAAACTATGCATTTTATATTCAGTTATAATGATTTACAACTATATATAACGCAGATTATGAATAATTATATATGCATGATACACTTTAATAACATTTAGAACACACTATACATAAAGGTATTAAGTAAGGTGTTTTATTGGATTGCACTACTTGACATTTTATATCCTGATCTAACCTTGCCTTGAAAATACAAGTAATCAAGACTTATTGACCTTGACGCACAGTAATGAGGATCTGCAGGGGTTCTCTCTATGATGCTATTTTCTCTTGTTTTTCAAAAAGCCCAAAACCCCAATAAAACCAGACCAGAACAAACCAAACTATATCTCTTTTTTTCTCCCCTCTCTCTCTCTCTTTCTTTCAATCACTTTTTATCCTTTCAGTTGCTCTTGTTAATTCTCTCTTACACACTTGGAGAGGTGAAAACAGTCTGGAAGCATATTGTCAGAGGCTTTTCACTCCTCTGAATTAGACACGGCCACACACACACACACACACACACACACACACACACACACAGTCAGTCTCTCCAGCGATAAGCTGACACACTAACTCCAGATCTGATTTTTCTGTAGCCGGAGGCTCAGACTAAATATAAACAGCCCTTTTATTGAACTTTAATAACGCTTTTTATTAAGTTAGGACTTAGCGACTCTGTTTGTTGTTTTTGGAGCAAATCCAAGGCAAAATTTGGCTGCGGTCAGCAATAACACAGCGTCCTGCAAGCTCACCATTTATTACAAACACACAAGCACACACACACACACACATGCTTCGGGCAATCATGTGTTCAGATATTATTCTTTTCTGTGGCAACAAGGAAGTGGGAATCCAGCTCATAAGCTAACGAACATTATAAAACTGAATAATTTGTTCTGAAACTTTAGTGAATTCATCTTTCTCCTTTCCTGTTCCTCTACTTCAGGATTCATGCCAAAAGCCTGCGTGTTACGAGAAGACAGTGACTCTGTTGAAGGAGCCGCACGATTCTCTCGGCATGACTGTTGCAGGTGGGATGAGCAGCAGGGGGTGGGATCTGCCCGTCTATGTCACCAACGTCGACCCCAATGGAGTGGTTGGACAAGAGGGCTCGATCTGCAAAGGTACAGCCTCACAAAGTCTGTTTAACCTATTCAGACACATCTGACAAAGCCGCACACACCTGTTTTTCCAAGGTGCCCCTCTGATCTTTCCTTCTTTTGAATGCAAGCGCACACACAAACAAAGACACACCTGCTACTGCATATGTATGACCGTCATCAGCTCTGCAAATATATGCATATATAACACTAGAGAATGACACACTCCCACTCGTACACCTACCTCTGTCATACACACTCACAATTATCAGCTTCCAATCGAGCATATGGAAGGTTTTCGGGTTTATTTTTGTCATATGTGACATGTATGTAGGCGTGTGATGTTGTGAAGGCTGGTGTATGGAGGAAGTGGTTTAAAGTATCTAGCAAATACAGACACACACATGCAAAATCAAAGCATTGAGGCTTTCTACGCTGTACAAAGGTGTGGTAAGCCTAGAAATATTGGAAGGGTCTGATATTTGGAAGAAAGTACATTAGGTTTTAGAAAGTGCTTCCTGGTAAATTGGACAGTAAGTTGGTAATAAACTAGAGCTAGTTCTGTGCATTACTATGGCAACTTATCATACAATCATCACAGAATAAAATAGAATCATAGAAAAGAACATGATTCGTAAAGCTGGAATACAGCCTTCAGTCATTTCATTATGTATTTTCGTGTAGCGTAATAATAATGAATATCAGGTTTTCATTTATTAACTTTAAAAATAAGATTTTTATTTATTCATTTTTTTTGCATTTATTTATCCATGCTTCATTTATTTAAAAAAATGCAGAAAAACAGTAATATTGTGAAATATTATTACAATTTAAAATACATTTTCTATTTTGATATATTTTAAAACTTTCAGCAGTCATTGCTCCAGTTTGGCGTTGGATACTAGAAACATTTCTTATTATTATGAATTTTGAAAACTGTCATCTATTAATTTTTTGTGGAAACTGTGATAAATTAGGATATTACACATTTTAATTTGAAAATATTTTGCGGTGCCTTTACTGTCAATTTTGATTAATTCAATACACCTCTTGCTGGAGAAAAGTATTAAAATAAATTAAACGCACATTAATCAATCTAAACTTTTAAATGGTTATGTATAAAAAATAATATATTCTTATACAGTATATCTTAGAAATTCTACAGATGTCCGACAAGCTTTTTTGATTTATTTGAAATGCGAAATAGCAAAATAACGCTGTTAGATCAACCTTTCACTATATTTAAAGGGCACTACAAATGGTGTTTGGGTAGTTGAGGGGTACTACTTCGACCTGATTTTACAAAAATAACTAGGGGGACTATGATTTAAAAAAAGAGGAGATCTTGACCTCCTCTAGACCCTCCCACAATTGTAACGCTGGGTATGCCTTTCTTGTTTTTGATGAAATGAGAGAGAAAGAGAGATGTAATGTGTGTCTGTGTCTAGTGTGTCCACTATATTTCAGTGTGTGCCTCTCTCTCCCAGTTCTGAGTCTTTCACAAAAATCTCTTTCATCTCACCCTCAGAGGTGAGCGTCTGAGCGTCCTCCTTTCTCATTTTTGGGTCTTCAATCTCTGAACACTGTTAACATTGTCATTTGCATTAAGTGTTAATATTAAATGTAATATAAAACAAAATTGACCCAATTTACATTCCAGTCCCATTCTTGTATGCTCATTATTATATTCAAAAAATGAGGAAAAATAAATATAAATCATATCTACTCATCAAAGAATTATCTCCTGTCAACGCAACACTGTAATTCACCAACAGCTCTGTTGCAGTCCTGTAATCCTCATAGTAATGTGACTGTCCGGTCTTGTAGGTGACATCCTTCTGAATGTGAATGGGGTTGACCTGACGGGTGTGACTCGCAGCGAGGCTGTAGCTAACCTGAAGAACACCTAGTCTCCGGTGGTCCTGCGGGTACTAGAAATGAGACCCCCAAATGAGAGCTCCCTGGACTGCATGCCGCCCCTGCATTCCCCCTGCGCTCTCTCGCCCTCTTCACCCGGAGATATCAAACTACCCCCGCCTAATGATGATTACTCGCCCCTCTGGGTGTCCTGGCTCCAGCTGCCCAGGTACATTGAGCAGAACAAACACGCACACACACACAAACATACATTGTTTAAATTAATTTAGTCTTTATACATACAGTACACACGCGCACACACACACACACACACACACATACATATATATATATATATATATACACTGTACATATACTGTATGCTGCAGCTTTTCTTTTTCTGTCTATAGTGTAGGTTTGATCTTTCCCACTTCCCCCCCCATTTTTCTTCGCTTGTCACGCCAAATCTGTGGGAAGTTGCTGTGATGGAGTGTGAAAGTTCTCAACTTCCACAAATATTTCATAAGCATTATAATTGAAAAAAGTTGTGTGTAGTAGAGTAAAGAGTATGGTTGGGGAAAGCCCTTCTCACCCTCTTTGTAACAGGTTTAGACACCTGAGAGAGTGACGGCTTTAAATAGATATTTCTCTTCCATTTCCTGAACTTTTACTGCTTCGTTCTATTGCTTTCTTTCCTTCACACATTTGTCTGCTGTAAAAATTCTACATTATCTCATTTCACAGAAGTCCACTTTAAATCTAAGCTCTGAGCTTTCATGCTGTTAGCTGTCAGACATGGTTGACATCGATATTTTAAATATCTATAACAGTAGCATTTTTGCAGAGAATGTAAGTCTTTAAACACAAATCGAGCCTTTCAGTGTTGCTCGTCATTTGAAACTCTTATTTCTGCAAATTTACCCTGAACCTTTTTTTATTATTATGAATTTCTTGTAAAATGCACCCCATGTGACTCCCTTAATTGGATAGTTGACCAAAAAAATTATGATTCTTTATACAATATAATTAATACCTAATGTGTACTGTATGTGGAACGTTACAAGTATTCATATACTTTATATAGAGAAGTTAACTAATTAGTTAATGCAAAAAAATTAATAAAAACAACTACAACAACAGCCAAGTTTAAATCATATTTATATTGCATAAAATCACAGAAATTATCACAATTTCTTTTGTATCAAAATAATAAAAATGTATAATTTATACAACTTCAAACGTTTTAAAATATATTAATTAACTGTCAGCACCAATAGCCTTGTGGGCAACGTGCAGACATGCCATTATTCTACAGGCAGTTGATATCCCGATTCGAGGACTTTTCCCGATCCTAGTCCCCCCCTCACCGATACCCCTTTAAGTCTCCTTTACATTGGCCTATCATAATATAGTAAGAAATGCCAAAAAATACATCTTTACCTAATGTGTGTGTAAAATATACACACAGTATTAATAAATTAAATAAATTATTAATAATAAATTATTTTTTAAAATTACACGTATTTACATGTATATATTTATATTTCTATACACACATTTGAAATTAACATTAACAAAGCTCATTAAATGATGTAATACTATTGTCCATACAGTACCTAATGCTGCAGCTTATGTTAACGAATTACACATTAATGTCAAATTTTAACAGAAATTCTATTAATATTTTGCCTTATTTTCTTTCAATAGACCATT
>JAUCNO010000386.1:7911222-7924299 GCA_032353835.1 Enteromius viviparus | reverse complement strand
GTGACGTAGATTTAGCGCTAATCAAAGAACCAGCTTTACTGATGAGATGCGCATAATATATCGTGCGGTATATACCGCCCAGCCCTAGTACAGTGTATAACTAAAATCGCCCAAACTTCTGTCTGAAATTACTCACGAGCCCTGAGATCCGCCTGGTTTAATGTCACCGATGGTCACACAGACATCATCATCACTGTCTGATTCACTTTCCTTTTTGAGAGGAAAAAACAAGAAACAAGTGTTTGTTAAATGAATATGCACTACATTATCACTGCTAACTGATATAAATAAGTTTAAAACATGTTTTGCTAAGGTAAAACGAGCACCTGGTAATTGAGTCCTTCCACATCACCAATCAGAGCACTGCAAAGAGAGATATATTTTATAGTTAATCAATTAGACTATATAGTACTTCATACACTATTTTTTTATTAAAGTTTAATTAATAAAAAACCATAAATAAATAAAATAAATATATATAAATAAATAAATAAATAAATAAATATACATATACACACACATTTATTTATTTATTATGTTTTTTTTATTCATTTTGTAAAAATTTTGTGTCATATTTCATTAAATAATTTTAAATAAAATATTACAACTGTGCTATGGCTTAAAAACCCTTAAAATAATTTTGATATTATAAAAAATACAAATATATTCATGTAAAAACATATGCTAAATTTAACTGTCAGCCGAGATCAGGTATTCTGCAGAAGAAACTTCATAGTCCTTTGGATGCACAGACTTCCTGTCAGCTTCATCTAATTTTATCACATGCACTAATTGGTGCTACAAAACAATAAAAAGGCTTTTAGACTCAGCAAATATAGGCAATGAGGAGGATCAATTTACAAGCACTTCTTTAGCTGCAGGCCCACATTAGTTTAAGTGAGGCCTCTATCACTGCGGCCTCATCAGGCTTATTTAAGGCCAGTGCAACGTGAGGGAAAATTCTAGCTTGGGTTTGAGTTTTGCCCCGACTCTAATGAAGGTGGAGCAATCCAACCGATAAAAAACGCTGCGTCAACTCCAAGAAACAGCTAGCACGTCTCTACCCAATGCTGGGAAGCAGAGGAATAAAACAATGGTTAATATTCCTTCTCATTCATACTCCAGTAAGCACATAAGAGGAGCTTATACAATGCTAAATTTAACAAGTTTTATCAGACACGCGTGGCTTGCTCTGCTTTTGGAGCATTTTGCAAAGAGGTCTATCGGCAAAGATGTGTCACATACCGCTGATATGCAAGCATGGTCATTACGAAGCGGTGAAACGGGCACTAAATGTACACGCTTCATTTGTACAACACAACTTGCCCTAACAGGAAATAAATGTGTCAGTCTCTCTTGTTCAGAGTCGGCACACCATTAGGTCTTGTAAACTCTCATTTCGAATGCAGACGGGGACAGGGCTAAAGTGAACTGAAAGTTACTGACATTGCCAGGAGCAGAATATCCCGAATCGGCAGGGAATTTAAATGTTAATGTGTGTGTGTTTGTGTTAGGGAAATGTTTGCTGATGGAGCACATTTGTAAATGCAAATGAAATCAAACGTGAGGAAGAGCTGATTCATAACGCTTTAAAAAAATGGCAAATAGACATTTTGGAGAAGATGAATAAATCAACTGCCTGATTAAATCAATGTAAAATGTCAACAAAATACTGTAATAATTACTCCAAAGGACTTTGCACCAGTTTTACTCTAGTTCTGCCTTTTCCATGCAGTTGTGAATTGTAGTCTGATAAAGTTTGGATAAACATCTTCATGGAAAAAAAAAACAACTGAAGACATTTTTTTGGGGACGCTCACTTGAATACTTCCTTTTCTGTTGTCTCTTCTTCATCAAAATTGTCATCTATTTATAAAAAGAAAATAGAGATTAGTACAATATTTGTTTTCACATGGAAAAAGACAGTTATTGTTATAGTTACTGTTATAGTTTAACTCTATAAATATTTACTCTTCAATGAACTACTACTACTACAACTTATACTAAAAATGTCCACTTTCAGGTTGTGTATGTGTGTTTGTTATTTTATGAAATAAATGTAATATATATATATATATGTTTTATTGTTAGTACTATTTCAAGATGAACACTTACAGGACTGAAACATTTTAGTTGTTTAAGAAAAATGCTGATAAACTGAGAATATTAAACATGATACATCAGGTTTTGTGTATTATTGTATGACATTGAATTATATATTTGTAATTTAAAAAATTAACACTACAGCTTTTTTAATTTATAAACCTGCAATAATGTTTTTATTGATCTCATTGATTTCAAACACTCAAAAAAGAATTTATTTTTAAATATTTGCTATACATAGGCTAAAGAACATATTTAGAAAATATTTACAAGTAAATACATTTATATTTTAATATTTTAGATAAAATATTTTTTCATTTATAACATCTATTTTTCTTACGTATATGCACACGCATGTGTTTGTATTTACACATAGCCTACATAAATATACACAAATGAACTATTTTTTAATTTTAAGTTTGACAGCAGTTAGATGATCTAAAATGCTGCCATGTTATGAATGGATCTATTTAAAGATGATTTTAAAAACGATTGTATATTTTTACATTGATTTTCCTTTTCTCTGATTAATTGCTGTTGGACATTATACAGTCATGTCATCTTCCATCTTTTTTACTGAAAATAAAATAATAATAATTAAAATAAAAAAAAAACACCCTGAATATGTTTTTTTTTTTTTTTTCAAGCTGTCTAACTTTCATAGGATACTTTTTATGCAGCAGCACTGACTACGTTATGATAGGTGTGTTCTAATCAAAATCAATTTAAGTGCATTCTATATAGTCTTTTGTGGAAATGTAATCATACCATATGTTCTCTGCAAGGGTTGATTTAAAAGTAACTGTTATAAAACGCGTCAAAATCCCTTTAAAGGTATTCTATCTTTGGACGCTTGCAGCTGAATAAATAACGGTCTATGATGTAATAAACCTCTGGGTCAGAGCCCTGCTTCGAAACTTTTGCTTTTGGTTTAGATAGCTGCTCTGGTGCTGATTCATTTTACAAGGACTGTTTGATTTGCCTTCCTAGATCAGAGTTTTAAAGTTGGATAGGCGGTGCGTTTATTTCTCACCTCCATAAAGCCAGTCCGTCTCGTCATCAGCACTCTCATCAGCTGTTTTCTCTACCTCTCTTGTGGACATGATCACCTTAAAAAAGTAACTTTGCGTAGTGTGATAATAGTTTCAGGGTTTACCGTCACAGCTGTCACAGTTACACGCCGCGTGCTTGTGTAGCAGGTGCACGTTACCAAAGAGACACATCTCACCGCACGCGCACGTGTGCTAGACACGCAGGAAGTGCAACATCAACACTGTAGGCTACATACATTTGTTTGTTTGAAACATGAACGCATTTTGTACATATTTTTTGATTGACAGACAAATATATAGTGGATTAATTTTGCTAATTTTTATCAATAAACAAAATTCAAACGCAACCGCTCATTAAAAAGCGCCGTTTATATCAAATAATCCTGGAACAAACATACAATTATTTTAAAAAGTTTTAAAAATTTATATATATTCATCTTTATTAGCAAATAAATAGCCCACGTTGTGTGCAGTAAATCAATGGATAGCCTGCGTTTTTGCAGTCAGTCATTTTTGCTTTGCTTTTTATGTTACTGTTAAAAAATGAATAGTGGTCTATGTTTATTGTAAAATGGGTAAAGGATAAATAATTATTTATATAACACACTACTCGACTTTTCTTTTTTCTTTTTTTTTTCTTTTTTTTATTGAACAAATACAAATTATACAATTCAAACAGGCTTTAACCACTACTACTCGACTTTTTAAAACTGCCAGCTGATAGTTATGACGCATAATTATCGCGACGGCTCTACGCCACGTCACCTTCTAGAGACTCACATGGGTTTGTTTTGAATGGTGTCTGTTTGACAGTTCTGTTGTTGCTGTCGTTCGTCTCAATTTAAAACCCCAGCATTTGCCGAAATATGTTGCCCACGGATGGAGTCATGTCTTTTCCCGGTCAGACGTGGGAAAAAGTGCTGTCAAAGGTAAAAAAGGCAGTTGTTTTCATGGATGATCGTTGCTCGGAGAGTCTGCACTGGAACGGAGGGGCCGCGCTTCTGTTTGAGGCTGGAGCTCGAAACATCAAACAGTTCTCAAGCTTTGAAGCAGGCGGACAGAATGAACCCAAAGCTGTGTTTGTGGTAAGCACCGTGCTGAAAGGAAGAACAGCAGACATTATCAAAGACATAATTTCCCTCAGTCACTTCCAGTACTGCGTGGTTTTCACAACTGTTTCTCACTCCGTTCACCTGCTTGCAAATAATGTGACTACTGATCTGGAGGGGAACCAGGTGTTTGAGCAGTTTGAAGAGAAACTGTGTGAGTGGATGGGCGATATGAACTATACCGCTGAGGTCATGCATGCTCCTGTGGTCTTTGCCCCTCTGACACAGCAGCTCCACCTTTTGCCTGCTTTCTCTGAACTTTTCCCTTTATTAGAAGTGGATCTTGAGGCCATCAATGAGAAGAGGCCAGAGAAAAAACGATTTGGGAGTCTGATGGATGTGGATATGCACTCTCTCCCACCTGAGTTGCAGATTCAGATTAAATCCCTTGCATCAACCCTCAACGCTTTGTTTGAGTTCATCAGTACCCGTGAGGAGAGCTTTTCTGTGGGTCCGATGAGCCGTCTGATCGCAGGGGAGCTGGCCAGTCATCCTCGGGCCAAAAACAGGAGGAAGTCAGCCCCCAATAAAGCATCAATAGTGTTTATTGACAGATCTCTTGATCTTACAGGTGTGGTCTTAATACTGTAATACAGTCAGTTATTAATAATTAAGCCAAGACACTACAGGCAAAATTTATTTATTTTTTTTCTTGTTTTTTTCATGCCTTGGTCAATTTACGGTAAAATACTATTTAATGTTCTTGTTTTCTTGGCTTTTTGTGATTTTATGGCATGATACAAAGATATATCCAAAATTTCCTTTGAATAAATAAAAATGACAATTATGAACATGGCTTTATCCAGTCTTCAGTGCACATTTTATTAGATAATGCCTCATTTGTGTATTTAATTTGTAACGTTAAGCAATGTTGTGCTAGGATTAAACAAATGTGAAAATGTGGTGAAATCTGTGGTCACATCATGGCAGCATATAACGGGATAACTTATTCTGTGTCCTTTCCCTCTGGTTTTCTTTTGTATAAAATATAGGAGCCACTGGCCACCATGGGGACAATCTGGTTGAGAAAATCCTGTCTGTGTTGCCGCAGTTGTCAGGTCATGTGACTGATGTTCAAGTGGACATGCTGGAGCTCACACACCTGAAGCAGACCACTGATACCAAGGGCATCTTGGCACCAGGCTGCTTGGCACAGAACCAGTAAGAGAATTTACACTGTAATGACATGCAGACATAGTATCATATAATTTAGCTCAAAAAACTGACATCGTTTCAGAAGATCACCAAAATCAATATTGTAAAGACCAAATTATGAATATGTGGTAAGATCATGTTTACGCCGTTGTGGAATTACTATTTCATTCATGTTTGTGATGTTACACATTATTTGAATTTACAGTATTTATTTATTACATATTTTAAAACTGGTTACATCTTTAAGATGGGCTGGTTGTAATATAAACTTATTTAACAAGCATTTAGGTTTAGATTTAGGGTTTAATATCTGCAGAGGACTTTTTTCTTATCTGTTTGATAATTATTAAGGAGATAATAGACCACCCATAAAGCTGCATCATCACATTAAAAATGTGTTTGTCCCATCCATCTGATGGTTTGGGGCCAGTTTTGATAATAGTTTGCACCAGCGCAAACCGTCTTTGGACGTTAATATAGTACTGTCAGGATTTACTGAAGATGCACAGTGCCGAATCAGGCATGAACAGTTATTTTTGCACCTGACTCTATTGAATATGCATGCTCTTTTATGAGGCAACATTTATGGAAGGATATGAAAGTATTCAAATGAATCACACAAGGAAATGTAATAATGTTTGCGCTTGTCAAATTACTAGTAAATTTGAGCCATCAATTATCATCCAAATAAAGCATTCAGCTATTTTGTCTTAAACTATTTGGCACTTGAAATGGGTGCAAATGTTGCTTGAAGGAAGCACTGTAGAGAACACTGAGTGCTTGGGGTATAAGGGAGCGGATTTCTTTCTGATTTATTTTGAGTGCCAGAAGAACACATTGTTCATTGTTCTGAACATATCATTTTCCAAGTCATGTTGTTTTTAATTTGCTTCGGAACCATCAACTATGAGTCATGCAATACCAGGTCTATCAAAACCGTACTGGTTCTTAATAACATAATGTGGTTTATTTTATTTTTTTTTGTTGGTGCCTGCACTAATTATTTGTGCTTGGTATGTTGCATTGGTCAATACATAAATCAGATATTTCAGATAATTTTCACATTGTTAGTCAGTCACCTGCAGAAATTTCCACTACCATCTGTTTTTCAACTGCGCCCTTGTGCTAATTTGCCCTGTTTAGTAAAACTGACCTTTGGTTATCACTGCCCTTAGGGTAATGCTCCTACTGTAGCTTGGTTAAGGCCAAAAACCTCAGTTCTGGTAAAGGATTAGAGGAATGTATTGCGTAATCATGACTTTCCTTAAAGTCCTTCTGTCCACAGTAGGAAAGATCTGAGGAAACCATGACTTGGTTACACACATGTTGGCACAGGAACTATGCCCAGCCAAGTATTTTTAATGGAGAACCACCATTTCTTTAGTCATCATAAATGTGTATTTGAATAACTAAATGGCTTTGCTAGTGTTTTTGCCGATGTCATTTCCTACGAGGTGGGATGTGGTAAAGATTGACCCCAAGTTTCTGCTGTCCTGTGTAATATTGTCATGCTGCGCAATTGTTTTAACATGTATTTGGTGAACTCACTCACGGTCTGAATGGAAAATAATATTTTTCCTAAATGAACCCAGTCACGCCTTTTGGATTGGAATTTTTTGCTTAACATATTACACTTATGGCCTTTGATTGAACTCAGTCTTGAGTGAATACATGAACTGTTAAAATCTTTGGTGTAATACCCTACCCATAACCTTTCTGGCAGATGATTTTGTGGTGGATCACTGTACATTGACAAAATGTTCTCTTGATACAAGATTTTTTTTAAAGCAAGAAGCAATGAGCAACTAAACCTTCTTCATCTGGTAGTCAAATGGCATTAACATGGAAACCCAAACGCTGTTTACGACCCATTAGGTCTGAACCACATGTTAGACGTGAGGGTTTGTTAAAGGAGGAACTTGTTTCGTATGTCTGATTTCTTTCCACATCCCATCAGGCAGGGATTCAGAAAGCACATTTGCTTGCGGAAAGAATCCGGCACCAGAGTGATTGAGTTAATGGGATAGGAACTTCTCTATGAACTATTTTAATGAATCGACCAGTTTTACCTTTTACATTTTGTGCCACCAAAGAAGCTTCCAGATTAGTGTGGACTCCCGTTGTGCCTATTTGTATCCAGATCTTGTTCAATCACTTTTGTTGAGATCATTGAATCTGCTTTTTTACCTACACAATACACACGCAGATGCAGACACATGACCACATCCCTTCACTCCCATTAGCTGGTTACAGTAGCACCGCAGTGCTGAGTACAAACACACTCTTGAGACCTCCATGTAAATATACAAGAGCTCACTGTTAGCCAGATGGCATGGAGACTGAATAAGACAAGTCTCAGTTTGAAGAGCCTTCTGTGACTGGATGTGTGCTAAAGTACGTATTTAACAGGGTTTGGAATTGGTTTTCATGGTGTTGCACTTTAAAAGACCTGTGTTTCCCACCTTAACATTTTATATTAGGGCCACTCATAATGATAGCCTAGGATTTCTACTGCTGGAACATTCAGAATTTAGTTTTTCTCGCCTTCTTTCTTTCTGAATCATCAACACGAAACTGCTGAATAGATTCTTCACCTTTAGTGAGATTTGTATTACAAGTTTATGCAAATGTTGGCCTTATGCAAAAATGCCTTTTGCTTGGTCGATCTTGTGCTGCTTGACTTTTCACTGAAGGACTGTAAAGAGCATGCTTTGGGCCTCAATAAACCTGCCTTAAACGTGCATTTAAATGCGGAGATGAGGTGGTGTGTACCTGATGCTCTAGATTCATCCATCACTGTATGTAAGCCATTCTATATGTGGAGCACATAATCCATGGAGGTTTTTAAAATGTTGAATGTGGAATACTGACAGTACAGCATCCACAAATAACCTTACTTGTGTTTGTCCGAATTCGAAAAGAGTCATGGAAATGATTTACTGAACTTTTATTTTGTTTTACAAATATAACCAATTTATATATTATATGATATTATATGATATTATATATTATATGATATATTATATTATATTATATTATTAAAAGTTTATAAATTATTATTATTATTATTTTTTTTTTTTTATTAAAACTTTTTTAGGGCAATACAGAAAATGGATCAGAGTAATATATATATTTATATATATATTTATTTAATTTTTTTTTATATATATAAATGTCATCGTTGGTACATAATAGTACCTGTACGGCACTGGACTCGCAAAAGATCATGTGTGTTCTTTTAAAGGGTTCGTGCAATGGTGACTGCTTTAAGATGCAGTATTACATTTCGTCTTGTAATGTTGTTTTCAATTATCTGTTAGTACTTGTGTAGGCGTGTGTGCTAATTACCTCAGTATGTGCTCATTCTGTCATTCTGTCATGACGTGATCTGCACATTAACTGAGTAATGGTTGTTTGCTCATGAGAGAATGTTTTTGTGTTGCTGCGTGTAGTTGTAATATTCCCTAAATGTCATATTGAGTGTTTTTCACCTCCCTTATGTTTCTAATTTAAGTTTCAATATATAAAAAAAGCATTTGTTTGCCCACTCTTTCTGTATCTACACCAGTCCCCTCTTTTCAGGCCAGCTTATTCTCGGCTGGAGCTCCAGGACTCAGTGGAGAAGAACCGGGCCAGTTCCACGCAGTCAAATCCGTTCAATGTGAGCATGGGGATTTCTAGCTTTAGCTCAGCAGGGAAGCGAGTCACAAGCCTAGGGTTTGTTTAGCAGAGTCTAGACAGGCTCCAGGCAAATATCGAAGCTTTTGATGCACTCTGACAGGGCCCAGCTGATCCTCAAGAGAGCAACCCTGCTCCCTAGACTCCTCATGTCTTTAAACGTCTCTCAAGACAGTTGTATAATGCCTGCTAAGTCATTTATTTCTGACCGAGTTTTGCCTGTCCAATATTCTGGGTCAAAGAATATGCACAAATAAGACAGATCATCTAAACACAACAGCAGTTTCGTTCCTCTACAGCTGTCTACCTGAAGATTTCTGAAAACAGTTATGAATGATTCTTGTATGTGCAGAATTTGCCGTCACAATGAATAGGATTATATGCACTTTAAAAGTTCATTTATCAATTTGATCCACTGTTTTAAAGACAGAGCTGGCACACACAGTGTATGCAACCCTTAAAATTATCGCTTTGGCATTATTTCTTGTGTTCTTAGACAGATGGAGATGAGTACAAAACATGCAATAGCTTGATTATAACTATGCATGTAAACATAAGTACTAGATTTCATTATAAGTGGTTTCTAAAGAATAAAGATAAAAATATTTTTGAATTTATTTTGGCTTTTGGTTGGAATCGTAGCCTTTATTTTTAAGCCTGTAAAGTATTTAAGCTTTTTTTTTAGCTCTTTGCTTGGATGTTTGGGGTGTTTGCTTACTGGCCAAAATCAATAGAGTATACTTGTTGTGTACATGCTTCTTTGAAATTCTCGCCTCAAGGTAAGTCTACTGCTTTATAATCCACCAGGTGTAAATTGTAAGCCTAATCCTTGAATATAGAAAACGGCACACCTCCAACCCCTGCACTATTTGAAGTATCAGTCACGTCTGCAGCACAAATGGTACAGGGATATATAAAGGGATATTTCACCCTAAACTGTATTTATACATAAATTTCACTGAAGTTTTCATCTGAAACTAATAAAAGTGTCAATTAAACGTTTGGCCAGATTTGTTTAATAACTTTGCACAATACTATGACCTCAAAATACATTGTGACATTTGCATTGCATACCCCAGATCCCTATTTATGACTTTTCTGATGAAGTAAACTTGCTTGGTAGCTCACCTGGTACAGCATTAAACTTTAGGGTTATCACTGTGATATGCACAAAAATATATAGTTGTCAGATTTACATATCTCTCTTAGATAAAACTGATGCACTTTTAGCCTCACTCATTTAACTTTGAAAGTGTTAATTGTTCAAAATGTGATGTCATCTTTTTTTTTTTTTTACAAAGGTTGCCACAGGCACATTTTTCTAGTGAGTTTTTCCAGATATTTTTTCTTATGCAAAACACATTGTTTTGAACTGGAGTCTAGAGTCTGTTGTGCCTGTAACCCAAGTGAGTGAGCAATATTAATAGGGATGTTTGCCTTAGCAAACACAGCTAATAATAATGGTTCTGACTGGGTTTTTGTGGCCCAGCCCTGCAGTGCTGATATTGGCATTGTTCTTGTCAGCTCAGGTGAATGTAATTGGCGACATTGTGTTATTTTAACCCAGCAATATCTATAGGCTCTAAAAAATATTTATAAAAGATTTTATTTTAAGATCCTAATTGTGGGCTGTCTGGCTAATTTTGCCTTCTTTATTATATGGTGTTTCCCATTGTAATTGTAGGCTCTGTTTCAGGGTCGCTGGATTTAGTGTTGTTATGGGTGGTCATTTCAGACGGCCGTCTTCAGGCGACCGGCGCAGGCTGCTGATAGGAGACTTCCTCTTCCTCGCCTGTGCGAACCCTGACTTTTAATAACAGTCTGGTTGTACACTGCGCCTATTCAGGTCTGACTGGAGAAACATCCAGATCTCTCTGTGTTTTTAGTGTGGTTGTGGGAGAAATCTGAGCGTCTTTGTAATAAAAGCCGTGTCTGGTGTTTTGGTAGGTTGGCTTTGAAATACTTCACTAAAGACAAGAATTTATGTTCTTCGAAATGGTAGGATATGCAGTCTCTGGTGGGGTAGATTGTGCTGCGTGTGAAATTTCGGTTATAGCATATTTCAAGACTTCACGTTTGGTTGGCTAATGGATGACTGTTTCACGCTCTGCTCTACTGCAACATCAACCAACCTGTCTAACTGCTTTATTCCTCGCTATAGTAATACAAATAGACAATTGCAATTGGCCGACAATCTGTTTTTGGACTGGAAGATTGTGTGTGGTCAGGTGTATTCCAGTCAGGCTGGTGTAATAGGTTGTTCTTGGCACTGCGGTAGAGCGCTCGTGCTTTGATTTTGTGTGTGTGGGATACTTGGACTATGTCCTTGCTTATGTAAGGGCACACACCCTCCAAACCTCTACCCTATGTTTTACTACCGTCTACCCAACTGTATGCCCTGTCCAGCTAGCATTAAACCAGCACTTTATATTAGAGCTGATGAGGATATCGCTGTGAATGTGGTTGTGTGTATGTAGAGGGCAAAGAAATGGACCACACTGCAGTGTGAAAAAACAACACTGGAGAGAAGACGCATTTATTACACACTATTTTACTGGCAGCTAAAAAGACAGACTTTGTCATTTGTCACGTTGGTCATGCTTAGCATTGAGTACTGGAGTCTTTTTCGACGGATCATATTGTTTACTCTCTTTAGCCTCTGCTGCATCCCTCCCACTAGTTCCTTGTCTCTGATTGACAGCTCAGTTGTTAAATCAGAAGATGGTGTCAGTCTCACTTTAGACCCACGCATACTGAAACTCAGTAAAGAAGTTTATATTTCACCTAATCTCCTTCTCGTCATCTTAACTACTCATCCCAGTTTGTGCCTCCTCACCTTTTCTTTTCTCTTTTCTACTTCTTCTTATCTCTTCTCTTCTCTCTCATCTCAGTTTGATTTATAATCTTAATTATTCTCCATTTCTTCCCATCTTTTGTCTCATTAGCTTGTCCCTGTTCTTCTTGTCACATATCTTGTCTCCTCATCTTTTCTCTTTTCTTCTTATCTCAATTTGTCTTCTCATCTTGTGTCTTCTTTTCTCATCTCAGTTCTCATCTTTATTTTTTCTTCTCTGACATCATCTCCTTCTCATCTCAGTTTGTGTCACCTCTTGTGTATATTCTTCACATTTGTTCTAGACTTGGTTTGAGTCTCATGTCTTGATTCTCTTCTATTTTATTATTTATTTCTTATAATTGTTTCTTCTAATATCAGTTTGTGTATCCTTATCTTGTTTCTATTTTGTCCTTCTCCTCATGTTATTTCTCTTTGTCCTATTTCTTCTCGATCTCACCTCAGTTTTTGTATTCTCATCTTATATCTCCTCTTCTCATCTCATTTCTTTTATTCTTGGTTTGTGTCTCCTCATCCTCATCTGTCTCTTTTTTTCTTGCCTTGATTTGTGTCTCCAATTTTTGTCTCATCATCTTGCTTCTTTTCTGTTTATTTTCTTGTCACCTTGGTTTGTTTTTTCATCAACTTGGTCTCTCCTCTCCTCTCCTACTGACCAAGTCAATCTTTTTGTAGTGGAGCTGGACGAATAAGTAGATTTAAATGAGATGAAGACATGGAGTATTGATACATGCAGAAACTCTAAACCCCCAGCGGGCTGTGAGTGTGCCAGCAGCTGCTCTTGAACCTGTGACTGTGCTCCCATTCATTGTGTGTTAAAGGTTAGTGTCTGCTCTCTGGGATTTATCTTCCGCTCAGGGAGTCTCACATGAAACAAAATGAGCCACAGATGAGAGAGATTTGCAATGTGTATTTTTGTGAGTTTGTGTGTGCCAGTCCTTTTTAGATTTATGTAGCAGGATGTTGCTTTTATGTGAGTAGCATTTTTAGCTTAAAGATTTTAGCGGAATACTTATCTTTATGGAGAGAGATGATAGCCACTAAAAATGTCTAAACTTAATTGAACAATTCAACAAAAACAGTCAATATAGTTACTACATATATTTATGTGTGTGTGTGTGTGTGTGTG
>JAUCNO010000386.1:7861786-7906183 GCA_032353835.1 Enteromius viviparus | reverse complement strand
CAATAGCCAAAAATACATAGTATGGGTCAAAATTATTGATTTTTCTTTTTTGCCAAAAATCCTTAGGATAGTAAGTACAAATCATGTTCCATGAAGATGTTTAGTCAATTTCATGCTGACAATATATTAAAACTTTATATTTGATTAGTAAAATTCATTGATAAGATCTTCATTTTGGACAACTTTAAAGGTGATTTTCTCTACCCTCAGATTCCAGATTTTCATATAGGCCTAGTTGTATCTCGGTCAAACATTGCCCTATCCATCCAAATCATACATCAATGGGACGCTTATTTATTCAGCTTACAGATCATATAAACCTTAATTTTGGAAAATTAACACTTATGACTGGTTTTGTTGTCCAGGGTCACAAATATCAGTATTACATATATTATTAATGTCTTATTTAAATTTAATTTGTAACTTTTTTTTCCTAAGTCTTTTCTCTTCTAGATCTTGTGTTTATGGGTAATGTGAATTATAAATAAGAGGTTGAGTCCTTATTACCTGGCCTGTTTTTCACAGATCTGCCACTGCACGGTTGCTGTGGGAGACGATGCTGGTTGCTAAGCAAAAGGAGGCAGTGATGGAAGTGAGGAGACAATTGGTCGAAGCAGCCAGCAAAGAAAACCTGCCAATCAAAATGAGTCTAGGTGAGGCCATGCACACATTTAAAGAAAATGAGACATTGAGAACCTATTCCCTATACCGACATTAAAGGGTTAGTTCACCCAATAATAAAAATTCTGTCATTGTTTCAAACCCGTAACCCTCCAGAACACAAATTAGGATATTTGTGATGATATCTGAAAGCTTTCTGACCCTCCATAGACAGCAAAGTAATTGAAATTTCCCTAGACCCAGAAACACAGTAGGAACATTGTTAAAATCGTTCATGTGACATCAGTGCTTTAACCATAATTTTACGAAGTTTCTAGAAGCTACACACTTTTTGTGCCCAAAGAAAATAAAAATATTGACTTTAATGACAGAATTTTAAAAATACTCATAACACCACAGGATTATTGACTCAGAATGAGTGCGAATGCAGAAATCCAAAGCTTATATTTAATTAGTAAAGTTAAATTTGCCCGCAAATGACAGCAATGCTGTGAACTTTTAATTGCTGCCAGAATACAAATTAGGCATTGTTCCCAAACAAAGAGCCTCCTGCAGCTTTACAGAACTTTCCTGTTCATTTACTTGAGGTTTTTTTTTCTTACAATTTGTGTGATGCTGCAGAATACCGTGTAACAAGACAAAGGTGTAAATTCTAAAACTTTTTACTACATATTTTCCATCAATTGCCATGACAAACATAGTGAACAATGGAGAAAGATTCAGTGTTGAAGACAGAAAGGGAACAAAAGGGGAAAAAGAAAGAAGACCGGGCGGTAAGATTCAGTGTTTTTCATCAAAGACCCACAGCACTTCCTTCAGACGACAAAAAGGTACTACAGATGGGCAGAGTGCCAATGTGGCCGCTGAGGAAATGTGAACATCATACAGTTTGTTCTAGAGGTGCTCTGCTGTTCATAAGTTAAGCAATGAGTCTGAAATGAGGGGTAAACATACTCAAAGACATACACACAGACACAGTAACTGTAATCAGTGGGAATAAAGTGTTGGAGTTGAAGAGCAGAGTAGAAGACTTGTGGGAAAATTAAAGCTTTAGTTTGCCTGTTCCTGCAGGGTGTGGTTTAGTTTAGCTGGACAATTTTATCTTGATACCATTTTTAGTTTTAGTACTGATTTTTAGTGTAAATGTTTTTTAGCAGATTTGTTGTATTTGAGCAGTTGTATAGCTGATTTAGTGTTTAAAACTTTTACCCCCAATTTCACAGACAAGGCTTAAGATAGTCCCAGACTAAATTGCATGTTTGAACTGTCTCGGATGAAAATATCTTGCTCTGACGTATCTTTAAACATGTCAGTGTCATTGTTCTGTGTTAAGATGCACACCTGTAATATTTTCTTTGAAGGCATTTTTGTAAAAGTTGTAAAGTAAAAACTTTTATTTAGTTTTAGTTTTGCATTTTCTCACTTGTTTTAGAGCCAAATTCACTTTATTATTGTTAGAGCACAATTCCATAAAAGTGCAGATGAAATATCTGCGGGTGATTTTCAATTGACAAGGTGCAGATTGAAGAACACAGATCTCATTTCCATAATAACCAGAACAACCTACCAAGAGCAGTGCAAATTACCACCTGCTATAAGACATTAAATAATGCTGCAAATAAGAGTGAATTGAAACGTTTAACCATGTTTTAACCAGTTTCAGTGTTATGTTTTCCACCAAGTTTATTAGTTTAGTTTGACAACATTCCACTAGTTTCAGTTAGTTTAGTTTAACAATTTAGTACGACAGTTGTTTTCCCCTAGACTCGATTAGTTAGATCAATAGTTTTGCTTATGCATTCTTTCCTACCTATTTTGGTAAGTTTAGTTTGGTTCATTAGTGCAACAGCTTTCTAACAATGTCTGATTAGTCGAACGGTTTTAGTATACTTAATAATTAGTGCAAAATTTTAACATCTCTTTTCTATCAGCCAGCATGCAGTTACTTAAATCTGAACATCAAGCAAAAGCATACACCCAAAATGACACGGCAACAGTTCATTGGACCATACCCTCTAAACTGACTCACAGACTCATTGCATCTCATTTTTTATATATATATATATATATATATATATATATATTTTTATATTCTCCCCTTTTTGCTGTTCCTGTGTTTTTGTTTGCAAATTTAACTATCAAATTCTATAAAGCTGGTGCCCTTCTGGTTAGTGTGACAACATGCACATCTGTTAATGTTAATTCTGGGCTGTCATGTTTAAGAGAGCAAGAGAATATCATGCCAATATGGGTTTATATTGCTAAACAGTTCTGATTCTACAACGCACAGGGCTATTCTTCCAAAGAACTTGCACTCTTGCAGTACAAAAACATCAGCCAATCTTTCTCTCTGGATCACAGTTATTTCCTGATCTTCAAGCCAACAGAACTTTTTACGGTGCCAGAACAATCATACTACGTATCAAACAGAACAAGTTACACACACACACAGAGTTTTTTTTTTTGTGATGCAGGCACAGCTGTTATAGATTTTGTTTTGGTTCATCTTGTAGCATCAAATGCATTATTCCGGGCTGTCATAAAATATGAGTATGTACTCTGGTGGTCTTTATTTGTGCATTTATGTGAACTCTGCCAGCCTTTTTTCACTGTGTGAATGTGAGTGTGCTTGTCTGCAGATACATACTGTGGGTCACTGCTTTACTGTGTGTGTTAATGTACGTTCAGCCCTTGTTTCATTGTCATATGATGGTTAGTGCTCCGCGTCTCTCTTATTCCTTTTCCAGTTTTGGGTCTGCTTGGAACTCACTCTCTTTTTCCTGGTGAAGCTGTGCCCGACAAATTATGTTGAGTGATTCTTGGGTATTTTGCTGAAGCTTTCTAAAGCTGACTCAATCTATAATAGCCCTTTTCAGTCTTTGGATATTTCTGGAACAAAATCCATTTTCTCAACGTTATTTTGTGAACTGGAAAAATCCGACTGGTCTTTCTAGACCGTGCAGCCATTTTCCATAACCCAGAATGTGGCCATGGACATCAGAGGACTACATTTCCCCTGATTCATTGCATACAAATGAGCTGGCGAAGTGTGAATGATTGAGAAAAAGGGTTTATGGGGTTAGCGGTTGTGCCTTTTAGAATTACCTTTTAAAATTACCTTTTAAATTTGCCAAATGCAAACAGTTTTCACGTGCATCTGCTCTTTGCCCTACTGTGATTTTTAGCCAGTTAGTTTGCAGTAGTTGGAAAAGGTTCTAGACCAATAAACCATCTCCAGATTTTACTGCGGTTTTGGCGATAAGTTGTCCCCCACACCTCCACCTAGAATTTGACTTATCTGAAGAACACGGTACAGTATGGTGTGCATGTCCTAATTCTACTCCCTGATGTCTTAAACCTTTGTGATTTTCCTTTTTTTAAATAAAATGCACAGGGTTTCTCAAGAGGCATTCCAGTGAATTGTATGTTTGTGCAATTTTGGCTGTAATGGGGTTAGAATCATCTTGTGAATCTGTCATCTTAAGAAAATGACCTTCAGGGGAACCACAGGGCTCTGTGCTCAGCTCGCCAATGATTCAATCTCGATCTTATATCGCGCAACTGCCTTCTGGATGTCTGCCTGATTTTTGCTGTTGGTGCGTGGCTTGCTCTAGTTATTTTCAAGCCAACTTTTATTCTGTTTGTGCTCTTTCTGTCTCTTTTGTGTGTGAATGTGCATTTGGCTGGACTAAAGCAAACATTGCTGCATTGGTGTGCAGGATATACTCCCACATCTGGTGCTGGTTTATAGCAACAACATAGCAATGTGGCTCTATGAGTTAATGTGAACCCCCTCCCTCACCCTCAGACTTTCTGTGTCCCTCAGACCTCCTCACGGTCTTGAAAATGCCTACACCCACCTCCTTATTTTTCTGCGTTTGATTCTTTTGTCTTCAGACATTTGAGCATGAATTACATGATGTGATTGTACAGAAATTGTAAAGATGTTTATAATTTTTTTTCTGTTGGATCAAACAAATTGTATATGGAACAATGTGTTCACTTAAACGCTAAGTTATATTTATCAGCTAAAAGGGCCAAGATGGAGTACAGTGCTTTACTGCATGAAATCCCTCTCTTTCCCTCTCACCATCTCTTCCTGTCTCCCTTTTCAGGGTCATTGAGGATGTCTTTCTGTGGGGTTTTTTTTGTGTGTTTTTGGCTGAAACATGCCAACGTAATAAAAGAGCTTAGTAGAGACTGACCACATACAAACACTTTGAGTGAGAGATACACCAGCCTAAATCATGCATACACTTATATTTTTGGCTTGTATCTCATGCATGAGGTTACCAAGCAGTCTGCCATTTAGATCCATCATTCTTCCAAACACGTCTCAACACACCGAAACCTGTGTTTTGTGGTTTGGTGGTGTGTTTGAACAGCGGTGTGGGCTGATAGTGGTCATTTTACTTGGGTAGAAATTCTCTCCCCTACCTTCTACAATGTGTCTAAGTATTATTCTGTTTAAGTAATGGATGGCATCAAGTTCAAATAATTACAGTGAATCTGTTTATTTGAATTGGTTTAACGATTCACAGATTTCTTTCTTTTTTTTTCAGTCTAAAGCATTCCCAGAATTTCCTGAGATTCTTTTGGTGCTTTAGTTATAAACCAGTTTGAACAAACAATTAGAGCATCATAAATACTCACATAGTAAACATGGTTTTACTTAGTACTACATTATAGTTTTTATTTATATCGTTCCAACTAAACATAGATATACATTTGCAAATAAACTTGAACACGTACACTGAGTTATTTCCTAGTAATAATATTATGGTTTGTTGTAGTATCCTGAGTATTTGTGACTTAATAACACATTGAAGAGACTGTTCTACAGGATGACTAGTTTGTGTGTATGTGTGGTCAGTAAATGTGTGTGTTGTCAATGAATTTGCATTGATGGGGACAGAAGTATGTTTTTTTTCTGGAATTCAAACAGTGTTTGATGTTTTGTTTGACAGCAAAGGTAAACACTGAATTCAGAATGACTGAATATTGTTTTGTGTAAATGTTGAATCCAGACAGCTTAATAAGATGCTTATGTTTTTCTCCCTTTTTCTCAGGCCGGGTTACAGCCGAACAGCTTTGTTCATATGCGCAGTTGTTTCGGGACAGTTGGAAGGCTCTGGAAAGTCACAGTGGGGTCCTGCAGCTAGGACTGGCTGCTGCTCAAGCTCTCCGTCATCCTGCCCTCCCGCGCTGGGATGCCTGCCTCGCTTTTGAGAGACTCCTCCTGCAGGTTAGCCAGTCACACAGCTCAATGATCTGTCAAAAATAGGCTATAGAAATCTGAATGCAGTATGTTTCGTAACTTCATTATGAGAGTCATATATTAACTGTCTTTCTCTTTGCCTTGTACTGTTTGAGTGTTCATGGCTTTAAAGGACAATCAGTATTTCCTGAATCAGCATCTTGAATTTTAGAAGATCACTGGAAATCATTTTAAACCAGTTGTACACTCTGAAGAATCCAGCTCTATTAATACCGGATGCTGAATAATCAATCAATTCATTTTTATCTAGATATTTATGGTTGGTTTTGTTCTGTGGCAGTAATTATGTAAAGCTCTTGCACATTTAATAAATTTCACTTTGTACATCTAAGATAACTGATATCAACTTCTCTATCCACCTAAACCAACAAAAAAAATCTTTTCAGCTAAAACAAATAAAATCCACTCCTCCATCTAACTAAACCAACTAAAATCCATCCATCCATCCATCCACCCACCCCTCTATCCAACTAAATCAACTTAAATCCACCTATCTGTCCAGGATGCTTTTGATCTTTGTTCTTAGAAACGTTATTGGCACAGTAGGGATATTTTGTGACATTTTGATTATCAGAATATCAGATGTGTATCTTGTATCTTTTATTTCAACTTCATGTAATGTATATTTGTTACTTTTAGCTCTGTGCTTGTGTCCATGCTGTTAGTACTGTACTCTGTATAGTTTACTCTGGTGTTTGCAGGTGCCGTGATCGAGTGAGTAAACAGCCTAACTGGCCACAGCTCTCAGTAAACACCCTGTGTTTGACTTTGGGGAAAAACAGAGAGATTCTTTTAAGCATCAGTAGAGTTGTGAGCTTGGATCTGAGTGCTCCAGTGGGTGTTTAGCTCTCTGAGGATGCAAAAGTGAAAAGCAAATGCTTTCACTGAGGCCCGACTGGAGCGCGTGTGCGTCACATCACAGGTCAAGGGTCAAATATGTAGAGGACAGGGAGTGAGGGAGACGTGGGTAGAGAGAAAGAGCAGAGACCTTAATAGGAAAGACAGCAAGCCAAGAGAGAGGAGAAAAATCGAAATAAAGTATTTAGAGAGGTTTAAAAAAAGGTTTTATTAGAGGGTTGAACTTATATCTTAACCGCTCTAGAACATGCAGAGTTTGTTCCAGACTAATATCCTCTCACTAGTCCGTTATTAGTTTTCACAGACTGTTTTTGATGGAGTTTCTGGTTCCTGTGGCTGTAAAGAGATCAGCGGGAAAGCTCAGCCCATAGGAACTCATTAAAACAAATCAGGAAAAACATGGAGCTAAAGCAGGCCAGGCCAGTTGCATCAGCCAAACCGCCAAACAGCTAAACACCAATCAGCACACAAGCTTATAAACCTTCAGCTCTCCAGTGATCATCATCGCTCTGGGGGGAAAAGAAGGAAAAGGTGTTTACTAACATGTAAAACATAATGCTAATCACTTGTGTGCAACCAAGCTACTGTATATAAAAAGAACTGCTCTACCTAATACATGCTCCATCTCTGCAACGGATAGTTCACCAAAAAACTCATTTTCGGTCAGAAAATCATTGGAGACTAAATTATTTTTGAACATTCTCAGAAGAAAGGAATCTAAACAAGTTAGGAATGACATGAGCAAATTAATTTGAAATGTAATTTTTTAGGGAAACAGTCAGGTTTCTGTGTAAATTAATTGGAAGAGTTTAGAAAAGAGATGAAATTTAACCTATTATAGTGAACGTGATACAAAAGTTTTTTGATCAAATAAATACAGCCTTTTTTTAGCTACAAAACTTCTTGTATAGTAAAATACTTCTTTATTAAGTGTTGAATGGAAGTTTGTCTCTTCAAGTTTTTGGAGTGCGATCGTCTTATTTGTGACCCACTCTGTGAGTTTGTGTGCACATGTGCGCTCCTCCAAAAGTCAATATTCGGTAATTATAATGGTTCTCTGTGGCAAATATCAGCATTCAGCCTTGAGAAAATTATGCTAGTTTCTGTTTGCACTCTAAACATCGCCTGTAACAGGATCTCTGATTTTCCTGAGGTAATAAATAAAATGAGTTATTTTTCTTCCTCTCTCCCCTTGTTTATTATATTTCAATTTATTTTCCATTTGATGTTTTCTGATTTCTGAAACCGGAGAATGAAATTGTTTTATTGAAAATACTGGCATGAGACAGGCTCATTCTTTAGGTCTATGGTTACATCTCTCACCCTCCTGGGGCGCATTGTGGGAAAGCTGCATAGTGTACCCCGCTGCACTGAGTCTGTACCTCTGTTGCCTGTTCCCAGCTGTCTACATCTACAGCCTGCACAGACAGCATGATTCCAACAATAAAGCTCATAAGTGACAGATTTGGAGCACGCTACACTGGCAGCAATAACAAAATTTAGAGTTTAAAATTTTATGTTGTTGCACAAACAGCCTCATGATACACAAATACTCTAATACACAAATATTAGTTATAAGATTTTTAATAGTGCATTTTTAACTTTTTATACCAACATTTTACATGTTAGCCTATTGCTAAGCTAATAGCATGATACTTTAATAAAAATCAAAACAAACAGTAAACAATTATTGCTTATATATATAATATATTTTAGCATGGTTTTAATTATTTTTATTGATACCTGGGTACTCATAATGGTTGATTTCAATACATTTAGCTAAGCTATGTTTATAGATCACTTTATTTCCCCTGGTAACCATATTGGATTTATTTTAGTTTGAAGGTACCTAATGCTAGTAGGGCTGGGCGGTATATACCGCACGATTATTAGCGCTAAATCTACGTCACCTGTATTTAGAAGGAACGCTAGCTTATACACAGAGCCATAGATCGCTTAGAAGCTGCGCGTTGAGTTTCGCGGGTGATTCAACGCGCAGCCCTAAATGCTACGTATTTATTAGTGTTTATTTTTGCATTTCAGTCTTACTCATCCATCCTGTGTTCGGTGGAGAATTAACACACTGGAATTGTCAGGAGACTGTCTTTGCTAAAGCATTGGCCTTGGCTGTAGTTAACGACAGTAATGCACTGATTTGTTTACTATGGCTGTGAGTTTTGACAGGTTGGGTTTCTTTGGCTTTCTTTTTTCCCACTGTGATGGTTCCCACTAAGAAGAGCTTAGAGCTAATAAGGTGACACAAAGCTGAGGAAAGGTGGGCATCGTGCCCTTGAGTCTGGTGCGGCTGGTGTGCAGCCCTGGCAGGGGAATGTGTGTATGTGAGAGTGTGTTTGCTGTAGAGGGTGTTGTGGTCAAGAAGAGCTGTCAACGAGTGCTCTCTTTCACCCATTCCTGTTACCTCACAGCCCAGCATACAGAGATGTCATTTTTCTTTCTTCAAAACACTCCAGTTATGGTGTCAATCATGTTTTTAGGTAAAGAAGCAATGGAGTTATTGGAGTTGTAATTTTTACAAAAATTTGAATCATGCAAGATGCGATATTTCCAAAAATATTAGCCTAATGTTTTTTCGATGCCTTTCACTGGTAATATATATACGTGTATTTGAATGATGAATCTCTCATTCATACAGAAACGCAGGCTTTTGAGCAGCATGCGCTCGATCATCTAGATGTAAGCTAAATATTGAAAACTGCTCAAATGTTTGTTATGGATATTGTGAGTGGCGATCTATTAATCAGCGCTGCTTTAACAAAAACACAGGCATGCTGACAAGTGATGTATGTAGTAACAAAATCAGAGACCCGTGGAAATCTGATCACAAGAGGCGCATGTAACTAGCAACTGTAAACAACAATCTGTCTTGCGTGACCACTTGTGATCAGATTACCTGAGATGGATGTAAATGGCCCATAAGTGTGAGTTATAGTAATAGGGATGCTTGTGTTATCTGCATGTATGTTGTGTAAGATGTTTTCAGATGTTTTGAGGTCCTTCAAAGGGCAGTGGTGTTAGCGGTTGACTGAAGATTTGATTAATTGTGTGGTAAATGTGCTCTTAATACCAAAGTAGTGGACCTGTGACCTTTGACTTCCTCCACCCCACACACTATCAGGGATTCATTCTGCTTCAGCTCAGCTTGAATCCTGTTTACTTATCAGAACCCTACAAAAGCCTCAGCTCTGATCTCTTTCTTTCTTTTCTAAATCTTCTGCTTCTGGACATCCTCAATATGTAGCTTAGGACTGGGTGGTATGACAATATGCTATCAGTGTTAAAATACGTCAGCTGGTAGAGACTCTGCAGTCACTAATGCAGCTGTGCATATCAGCTGTTTTAAGATGGCATCCACTTGATGATATACATTTTTTTTAAGTCAGTAGGTTATTGAAAATAGACTGTAATACATGATTTTGTGATGCAAAAAACAATTCAGGATTGTATTTCTTTTAAAAACTGCGTTTTTTTTTTTTTTTACATAATATGACTGTTTATGTAATTTGAACAAATAAATGGCTATACATTAACATTTATTTGTTCAAATTGCATAAACAGTCATACAAGATTTCAGTCATTCCACCTACAGAATAAAAAGAAAATGTTTTAAGGACAAATGTTATTGGTTCAGCTCTAATAATGAATAAAAACAATATATCAAAAAAATAATTACGGCTTGAAAATATCTATGTTGTATGTAGTGTACATGTAATCAACATTTTTGAATTTATAGTATTTTGTTAAAATATTTTCAATATTTGTAAAGATGTGTCCACCAAATTAAAGTCTCATAATGTGATCAGCAAGTCATGGAGTTTTTAAAAATAATAATTAAGGAATTAAACTGAAATGTATTCAAGGTGCAATGAAAATGTTATTACTTTTTGTTTGACGTTCATTAAATTTCAACGTCTTCCTATTTATCTTGGGCACTGTTGTTTCTCATTAAATTTCTCATTACGTTACATCCTCAGACCAAACTGATTCTCCATACTGACACATCAAGAGCTGAAGACATCTTTTCTGTGTCTCTTTTTGTTTTTGAAAAGAGATGGATAATGCACATTTACGCACGCTGTTAAACTGCGTAAGTGGCTCCAGGCCGTCATTAACACGCACACAGACAAAGTTATGGCGCTTCACCTTTGACCTCTGAACCCGTAACCCACCCTCAGGTCAACCCGCTCCCCTCTGCCTGGAGCCCAGTGCTTCGTCCTGGATAATATCTAACTGTATGCGCACTAACACACACGCAAAGATGCTTTCTGGACAGTTTCAGGGCTTCCTGACCTCGCTAGCACAACTAGCTTGTTTTGCCTCCCCCATACACATGCGTGATCGCTGTGGGAGTAAACCGCGTGCCGTTATTCCAGTATGAATGTGCATCAATGTGTGCGTGGGCGCGAACATACTCATTTTTGACCCGGGTGTCCAAACTCCCTTGTTTTTCCTGCTGTCCTGTCTGACAGTCCTCACAGAGCCCTAAAAAACATCTCTGTAGAGCCCTTCATCCGCCCCTCCACATGTGGCCTGGAGCCCGTTCCAGTTTGCATGAGTTACATTCTCTCTAGCTTTCTTTGTAAATCTGTCACTCTAATGTTTTAATTTGAATCGTTTCATCTCTCTGCTGCTTTGATCGTTCATCTGTTGATTTCCTTATCTATTTCCTCTCATCTCTCTTACTGTATCTTATCTGTCTACATGCTGTGTCCGTCATACTGTCAGAGTATATGCTACATTTGATGAAGAACTTTCTTCTTGACCATTAATAAAGTTAGTTATAAGTATATGATGCTGGATTTGCTGTATCTGCACTATTGGTGTTGTCATGTGACGTTAAGTGTCTCATAACTTCATCCACTGATATTTCATGGACTATTTTTACAGTTTTCTTTCAACCTTTCTGGGCCTTGAGCGAGTGTAGGATCAGACAGCTCTCAGATTTCATCATAAATATTATAATTTGTGGGGTTTTTTTTCCTTACAGCTTTCTTTTCTACGTCCTGCTACACACATCCATAATGGACAGTCTTTAATACAGTCTCATAACTTTTTAGTGCACTGTAGAAAGCAGTGAGGCAGCTATTGATTGATCATCTAGGATGACAGTGCCTCATAATATACAAACAGTGTTTGCATTCAAGAGTTTGATTGATAGAGCACATCTTATAAGACTCTGACAGGAGAAAACGCATGAGAGAAGAGTTCTGGCTGGAGTCCAGCGCTGCTTTAGTGTGTGTGATATGACTTATTTAGCCTGTCTGCCTTCCTGTGTTTAGGGCGCACAGATTACTGCCGGAAACAAGACACAACCAGTTTACTCCTCACAGGAAGTTCCGGTATCTCTCGCACTCCCTCTCACCCTCCAATGTAAACGCCCACACTCACATATACACACGCACAACATATATCAACTGACCACACACTAACTTCAGCTAACCCTCCCGAACGCGCAGGACGCACACTCACACGTGGTATACGTCCTCCTCACACACCTGACCTCCTCTCACAGCTGTGTTTGTGAAGTAACATCCTGCATGGATTTGTTTCTTAGTGCCTTTGCATATGACAGGCACATATATGGCAGTCTTTTTGTGTGTGTTTGTATATCTGCTGTTTGTTTAAAAGCTTCATGTGCCTGCTAATACAACACAGCTGACTGAAGAAAGTGTTTGAAACAGTCTGTATGGATCAGATAAATCAGCGATCAAAGGAAAAGATCTAGAAAATACGTTCAGATGTTGGTCACCTAAAGGTCTCCATATTTTACAGTCTGAGTCATGGTCTTTTCTTCTTTTTTTTATTTCATTAAATAAATTACTAAAATAATAATACATTCATGTTATTAGTATCAGTCTTTTTTTTTTAAATACAGTAAAAGATTTTATATTTTTAAATATTAAAAAAATGTATGTTATTATAAAAAAGCAGTTTTTATATTTTAAAATGGAATTTATTCCTGTGATGGCAAAGCTGAATTTTCATCAGTCTTTCAGTCCATCAGTCATAAAAATTCATGTATCGTTCAAAATTATTGTTTTTGTCTTTCATGCCAAAAATGATTATATATTAAGCAAAGATCATGTTCCATAAATATATTTAGTAAATTTCCAATTTATAAATATATATTAAAAAATTTAATCTTGATTAGTTGATTAGAGCTTCATTTGGACAACTTTAAATGTGATTTACTCAAGTTTTTGCACCTTCAGATTCCAGATTTTTAGATGGTTGTATCTCGGCCAATTATTGTCCAAACCATGCATCAATTGAAAAATGATTTATTCAGCCTTTAGAGGATGTATATTGGCGCTTATTAATGATTTTGTGATCCAGGGTCACATATACGTATATTATGGCCTGTTCAGCATCAGTCTGTCACTGTTTCATAGCACTCATTGGCTGTCTGACTGCATCCAGCTGTATGAGAGAGTCCAGCATCTCTGCAGTGAATGTGCTGACAGCTCTCTGGGGCTCACGGCTCATCGATTTAAAAATGAAATGCCTCCCACAAGATACCAAACCAAACTTGATCAGAACCGTTTTTCCTCATACACATGTAATGTGTATAATTCAGGTGTATATTAGTTTATGGAATGCCAACATACATGATTACTCGTCTGTGAAGCCTTTATGTCAAATGCATAATCTCAGTAGTCTTACTGAATGCAGCATTGAGGTGTAGTATAAGGTTCAGACATACAGTATGTCTGTATACGGTAAATGCATTTTTGGCTGAGGTGTGAAAAGGTGCTGAATGGTGAATCAGGTTAGTGTTTTGGTCACTGACAGCCGTGTGAGTGTGTCAATCTGTACCGCCACAACGTCTGTGTGTCTGAATATGTCAAGGTGGTCTGTGTCTTTTCACCTTTGTGTGTGCGTCTGCAGACAAACTGGCATCGAGCTGAAGTAAGTGTACTCTGGAGCTCCAGTCAGACAGTGCTGACTTTTGGAAATCCCCCACAATGCAGTGCTTTCATCGAGCTGAGTGCCGTTAGCCAGCGGCGACAGAGAGCTCTCGTATAGAGCTGGTCTCAACTTCCACAGCTCGAATGTTTAATTTCTCTGATGATGAATAAAGCTGCACGTAGCGTCCCTATGATTCTGGTGAACGATTTCGGTTTTCCATTGAAGCTTAGTCACTAATAGTTTGGTCAAGCCACACACTCTTACACATATTTTTAATTATTCCCAGATTCAAATTGTGACATCCAC
The DNA here is from genome assembly GCA_032353835.1 of Enteromius viviparus. Classification (NCBI taxonomy): domain Eukaryota; kingdom Metazoa; phylum Chordata; class Actinopteri; order Cypriniformes; family Cyprinidae; genus Enteromius; species Enteromius viviparus. The sequence goes on along the minus strand of JAUCNO010000386.1, from coordinate 7,892,193 downwards.
CTTCAATCATATATCCCCTGCAAACACAGTCTTCCTTTGTCCTGCCTCCACGTTCCTCTCAAGCCCTAGGCTGTGTGTGTGAGAGATACTGGAGTGTCGTGTCATGGTAATGGGTTGTCCAGGGTCAGTTACGGTCAATGAGACACAGGTTCAGTTTTTTCATCGCATAGCTTAGCCAGAATCCTGAGCATCCTGGGAATTTTCTCCTCAGCGGTTGTAGTTTATTCTGCACTCTGATTGGCCCTGCAGCGGTTGAGTAATGTAATTAATTCCGATTAGTTTCAGGGTACTGCGGCTTTAAGTCAGAGACCAGCTAAATGAAACCGCTCCAGGGGTCCAGATGTCTCAAGGTTTTTGTTGTTTTGTGTGTTTGAGTCTTGCAGGGAATAGTTCACCTAAAATTAATATTCTTTCATTATTTACTCACCCTAATGTTGTTCCAAACCCAAATTTATTTATTTATTTTTATTCATGGAACATGGATATTTTACGACGGAGCTTTAGTGCCACCAAAAAATAAATAAAAATCTAAAACTACGAGAATGTTACGAGATTAAAGTCGAAACCATGAGAACAAAGTCGTAATATTACGAGAATAAATATAATATTTAGTAAAGTGCACTTGTAAATGACCCGGATTGAGAGAAGGACACCAGATATAGGTATATTTGAATATTGGTGCATCCGAGCGGTTGCTTGATGTTAGTGGGATGAGATCTAAGAACTCGCGGAAACGGTTTAATATCAAGAATATGATATTTATTAAAGCACTTTTGATCTTAACATCAGCTCACACACTCAGTCCACATTCCTCTGGGGGGTGCTGAAGCTCTCTTATTTAACCCTTATTAATAAACTAAAGACATTTATATGGGATTATTTGCAAGGACAATAAGCTTAAGGAAATAATATTTAATATTTTCTATTGGATTTGTTTTAGTGCGCCACCCTATAGCAATAAGATTAGTCCCTTTTAGTAATTTTATAACCGTCTCAGCTTTCAGTTTTATAGCGAAACACAAATAGTGCCTTACAGTAATGTGTTGCTCAAACTCTAAATATTATATTTCGACTTTATTCTCGTAGTATTTCGACTTTAATCGCGTAACATTACGACTTTATTCTCAAAGTTTTAGATTATTTTTTTTTTTTGGTGGAACTAAAGCTCCGTCGTAATATTTAAAGGGAACCATAAAGTTACAATGCTTTATTTCATACAGTCATATATTAATATTGTTAAGAACCTATATTATTACACTGAAGAGCAGACTGAAATGTAAATTAAATTGGTATCACTTTAGTATTGGGACCAGTTCTGTTTGCTTATTTGCAACATATTGGCTGTTTATTAGTACTTATGAAGCACATATTCTGCACCATATTTTACATCCTCAATCCTACCAATCCCTGATGGCTTACTAACTATTAATAAGCGGCAAATTGAAAGTTTATTGAGGCAAAGGTTGTAATTAATGGATTAATAATAAGAATTGGACATTAAAATAAACTGTAAGCACCACATCTTGCTCTGCTTTTATTTTATTTTATCTTTACATTTAAAAATATTTACATTTAAAGTCAGTGTTAAATCTTTACATTTGAAATCTTTGCTAAACCGTCAGCTTGAAAGCATGAAAACCAAAGAATCCTGAAAAAATTTTGTCTTGTTTGCACAAAAATATCATATGCAATATTGTTTGCGCAGCTGCAACTTTTATAATAACAAGAGACATACCAATCATCATAGTATACTTTCTATATAATATACTTGCTTATAATTACTGCTGAAAAATCAGCTTTATCATAACAGGAATAAATTAAAGTACATTTTAAAATATATTATAATATAATTTTACATTATAATAATTTCTACTCTTTTTACTGCATTTTTAATCAAATAAAAGCATCCTTTGTACACATTAGAGTTAAAATGTTAAACAATTTAGTGTACATATATAATGTGTTATATAAAAATAGACAAAGATTGGAACGTTACAGTTTAGTTAATTTCATACTGTATATGTGAATATTTAACGTTGTCATGTTGCAGAGTCATTGACATCTAGCATCATGAATATTCTCAATAAATTTCCTTTTTTGTGTATGTAAGGACAAAATAAATCTTACTACAGGAAAGACATTATAAGAATAAACAATGACAGAATTTTCACTTTCAGTTAATTGTTTCTTTCCACGTTTCTCTGCATCTTTTTCAGTTTTGCTGCACCAGCAGTGCTGTTGTTGTGTGCATTTTGATTAACATAAATGGTGTCTGGATTTCAGCTTGACGTGGTTTGTGGAGAAACATGAGTGCTGGGGAATGCACGCCACTTTCATGTTGTTTCTCTTTCATTTCAGCCTTAGTTTACACTTACATTTGGACTGCCTTCATTTAAAGCAGAGAGAAAATCTAACTCATCTGACCTAAAGTTTTTGGCACTAGCCATCGGCTTCACTCCTTCCAATCATCTTCATCTCCACCCACACGCACAAACAGTGATTGACACAGAGGAGGTGGAGAGGCCTCAGGCTCTGTTCTGATGTGTCTGGAAGTATTTAAATGTCTTCTCTCCGCTGCTGGTGTGCGCTGAGCCTCTGCACAGCGTCCCTCAAAACATCACTTTTTGTTAGAGAGCAGAGAAGTGCTGTCAACGTCATGTTTGCCTGATGTACTCCTCCTAAAAGCTGAGATTAATTTCTTATTCTGTGCTTTCTCTCTCTCTTTCTCACTCTCTGACTCATTTACTGTTACATGGACCTGAATAAAACTGTTTAGTTTAACTGCATGCTATGAACAGAAAGCAGAAACATGTATCAAATGTATATTAAATGCGCTTCACAATCAGTATCATGCTAATCATACTTTAAGAAAGCTGCTCATTATGTTTATAATGACCGTTATGGTTTTATTTTATTTTATTAATGCTAATGTTTTCTTTTCCTTTCTTTTATTATTATTTATTATTATTATTATTATTTTTAATTTGATTTAATTGTCAAGTCACTATATATATATATATATATATATATATATATATATAATTTATTTAAATAATAAAAATAAATACAAAATAAATAAATATATTTATTTATTTATTTTTATTATTATTATTTAATTTTTTTATAAATGGTAAGAATGTGTTTGAAAGACGTCATACATGCATCTTCAGTAAATTTAAAAAGTAGAGTAAAAGCAGTAACATTTTGAAATACTATTACAATTTGACGTAGCTTCTTTTTATTACAATATGTTTTAAAAATGAAGTACAGTATATTCCTGTAATGCCAAAGCTGAATTTTCAGCAGCCATTACTCCAGTCTTCAGTGTCATATAGAAATCAAAATATGCTAAATGCTCAAGAAACATTATTGATAACATCATTGTTAAAAAAGGAGTTAAAAAAATAGTTTTTAGGATTCTTTGATACACCGAAAATTGAAAAGAGCATCATTATATCCAAGATATAAATTTCTTGTATCATTATAAATGTCTTGACTATTGTTTATTGTTTAAAAGAAATAAATGTGTTTATTTATTAGTTTGTTCTAACATTAATTTATGTTTAATTTATTAAACATAACACATAAATTTATTCAGTTAGATAAAGTAAAACCTGCCATTTTCTATCTAAAATTCTGTCAACACCAGATGAATTTGCTATAGTGTCAATTCTAGTGTTATTTTTATGTTTAGAGATGAAATTTACATATGATCTTTTTAATGTATGTTTATGACTAACAAATTTTAGAAAATGCTTCTAAAAACACTATGCTACTGGAAATTAATTTAAATTTAGTACAATAAAGATAAAACTAAAATATGACTTCATACAGTATGCCAAAAATAAATAAATGTCTCTTCCTCTGTTCTTGAATCTCATCCCTCTATCTCTCTTATGCAGCATACCCTCCTTCCTCCTTCTTCCTTCCCACTTATCTATTATCTAATTGACCTCCATAATTAGAGACACTCTTGCTCTTCCTGTGTGGTAAGAGCGTGTGGTGTCTGTCTCTCAGAGTTAGACTCAGATTGCCATTTTGAGATGTTTTCAGTCATAAACATGGATTTGAGGCAGGCCTATGCGTCAGCACTGAGGACAGGTCTAAAGCACCACAAGTTCCACGTGTCTGACATCAATTTGCCTTCCATTTGTGTGGCGTAGCTCCATGGCTAAACACAAATTTGATTCTACGTGTGGTTTTAATATCTGACGTAGCCAAGTGCCTTTTCCGCCCGTGAGATTTGTGCCGACCGGATAGGGGAAGATGGGACTGAGGGAAAGATAAATTCAGAGGGAAGAATGTAACTTCAGATGTGTATTGTCCCACACATAAGGCTGAGAGGTCTCGAGTTCTCATTCTCGCTCATTTAGGAGAGAACAGATGAGTAGCACCATGTGTGTTTGCATGTGTTGTTGTTTTCCATGGAAAAGAGGGGGAAAAAAAGGAATGAAAGTAACCCAAACGAGGCCAGCACGCAACCGCTAATTATGAAGCTGTTTGAGGAGGGGGCAATGGGCCTAACATACACTCACATTCACATTCAGCCCACATCTTTTCCTTTCTTTCTTTCTTGCTTTGTTTCTTTCTTACTTGCGTTCTTTCGTTAGTTCCATTTTTGCTTTTTAGTGTTTTTTTTTGTGTTTAGTGTTTTTCTTTGTGTTTGTTTGTTTTCTTTATATTTTTCATCTATTCATAAATGAGTATCGTTTCTTTTGTTCTTTAAGTATTTTATATACACTTTTGTATTGTCATTCTCTTTTGAGTTGTTTATTTGCGTACACATTTTGTTCACTCAGTTTGTCTGTTCATTTGCCAATTTGTGTTTGCTCATATTTTTATTTGGTTTTGCAATAAAAGGCATCTTTTCCATGTTAATCTGAATTTCCGTCAACGACGGTGGCGTGCAAAATTTCTCGTTTAGAAACACTTTCTATTTCCGTGACGTCTCGGCTGAAACAACAGCATACAAACTATACGACAGAAGATAATCTCAGGTGACCATGTGCTTTGTTCAAAGTTTAACATGTCCAATATGAGTTTCGTGACATTATAGCTGTACTGTAAGCAACAACAAACAGTTTACCTCTGGTCTTGGAAATAAATTAAAGCAAAGATTGTTAAAACCGTGAACTTACTGTCGAGCGTACGACTGTGTATTCCATAATAGAGATGTTATAAGTCACTCAGTATGTACGTTTAACGTTAAAAAGGTTTATTATTTATGAATTAGCTATGAATGCATCAATTTTGTTGCGAGAGCAGTGCACTTCCACAAAGACCCCGCCCACACACGCTTCTGATTGGCTGTGATAATTGATTGGTTATGTCATGTCTACAGCCTCAGACATCACTCACGCTCACGAAACGTTGGCTAAACGTTGCATATGGTAAACTTAACTGGGAACCCTTCAGTAATGTCAAAGTCATCAAATGATTGGTTGAATTTTATCGGATTTCTGGGGGTCGCGAGTGTCGCGTTTGTTTTCGGTCCGTCGGTAAACAAAGCGCAGCCTTGTGATTTTGTGATTTTACTAATTGTGCATCCCCTCCTAACTATTATGGAAGATCGAGTGAAGTACCTAACTGAGAAGGGTATATCAGCCGCGTTTGATTGCAAACATGAAACAACAGACGCTGGCATCGCAGCTGGTCGATTCAGTATTGTGTTCGATTCTCGAGAATTGCTTGTGGCTGTTAAAAAGTGGCAAGATATGCTTCAAACAGATGTTTACCACGATCGTCTCATCTGTTCACTGACTTGTAGCACGCCATTCTGTTGTTGTGGGGACATTTTTACGCCCCAAAATGTGACTCTGAACGAAACAAACTCTGATTGGTTGTTTGACATGTCGCTCAAACGGCCTTGTGGGCGGGGCTTGACCAAAGAAAGCAGCTATGAATTCCAGCCGTCAGTCTGAAGGTCTGGCTACGCGAGACTATGTCTACTGTAAAAACTCAAAACAAATTATTTGTTTCATTATTCATTTTTATCTTGTTCCTATCTTCTTTGTTAATTTGTCAGTACTTTTATTTTTCAGTACATTATACTTTTGTTTGCTGGTTCTTTTCCTTTGAAAGTTTTAAAAGTCTGTTGGATTTTTCCCCCTAATATTCATATGCACTGTTGTCCAAATATTTCAGTGCTCAATGGGATAAAATCTTATTCCCTTTGCCCTTAATGTAAGTTGTTCTCATCCTCATAAATTCTTACGAGTGACTGTCTTGACTCTTCCCGTAAGTGTCCTGAAGTGATGTGTGTGTGTGTGTGTGAGAGAGACAAATACAAAGACTTACTCACTCTTTTAGCCAATCTGTGAGTTTGTTCTGGTAATTTGCTTCGCTGTGATAATGACTGTTAGTAATTGTTACAGTGTGTGAGTGTGTGTATTAACATGTAATTATAGTATGCAATGGACACAGACACATACAAACACACACAAAAAGCCTCAAGTTAATGAAGTACAGCATCCAGGTAAACACTGTTTTCTGCGCCCTGTAGTTGAGTTTAAATAGCTGTTTTAACATTTAATCAGGGCATGAGACAGAGCAGATACTAATGCTTGTTGCGGGACTTACTTTTTGCATCTATGTTTTTTTAGAACAAATCTGGTGATCTTAAATCATCGTAGTGATTTCATGATCATATGGAGCACTTCAAAATAACTGAAAGAAGGAGAGGCGGGAGATGAGGTTACAGGAATATTTTGGCTAGAGGTCTGAATGAACTAATGTTAGTTGTTTGGATGAGGAAGAGGAATTTTAATGAAGATATAACAGCCAGAAATATGGAGAAATGGTAAAACAAAGGTCAGAGAGAAAGAAAAAACAGCTTGAGAGACAAGGGTTAGAAAGTGGTTGATGAGAAATGAAAACAACATTGTGTGTAATAAATGATGTATTTTGAGCTGTTATTCGCTGATCTGTTGTTTTTTTTGTCTTGTGGGAATGTTGGTTTGTGTGCAGCTCTGTTGATTTAGTTTTAAGTGCAGCATTGTCCTCATGTCCTGACCGGTGCTCTTTCAGCCCATCAGGACATCACTTTCTCAGTCGCCCCTCCCCTAGCCCACCTTGCATCATGTTTAAAGTGGGCGAAGTCTGTGCCTGTGCTGGACGCCGCTGATATAACAGAATGATGAATGATCAACTTAATCATAGTGTTATTGTATTATTTACAGTACATCTTAGCGGAACAGCTTGGTTCCTCCGAGTCCGCTTCCATGGAGTGCTGGATTCGTGCTCACCGCAGCAGCTCCGTGTGTCAATCAAACGCCCCTGCTGACTCTGCACAAACGAGCAGATGGAAAGAGAGCACTCTCTGTATAGCCCTTCTGTCCTTCACCAGCACTGAAAACACGTCTCACTCACTCTAATCAGCATCGCCACACAGGGTTTCATCCCAACACTGACATACAAGAGTGTAAGCAAATATTCAGGTTAGTATAAATAAAAAATCTTTTAAAATTCAATGTTACGTCAGGCAGGGTAAGCAATTTTTGGAAGCTAATGTTGAAATTACCAAAACAAAAACCCCCAAACGGTTCTCGCCCCTATTTTGATAGCCCCGCCCCACACATACGTAGCCTATGCAACAAAATACTATGATAATATAACATAATAATATTAATACCAAGTATTAAGGGAACTACTGTAGTTTTTATTCATATTTGAACACATGAACTGTGTCGCTCACATGCTGCAGAGAAGTGTCACAGTGAGTCTCGCTGACAGCGGCTTTGTGAATGCTTTGGTCATAGCAGTAGTAGAGCAGAAGCGCCAGTGCTGCGCGCAATAGTTTTGCCGCCGAGTCTATTTTTGCTGCGCCGCTTACGCTGAGTTAAAGTGACAGTGCGTTGTTCTTCATCTGAATTCAGGTGTAGTTGCAAATAGTGATTAATCCTGATTAATCCACTGAAAATCCTGATTAATTTGATTAAAATTTTTAATAATTTGACAGCCCTAATTTTAAATGATTATTATTTTTTTGTTCTGGCCATTTTTTTTAAGCATACCTGTAGTTTTTGCAGTTTTTCTTATATTTATACGTTTATTGCAAGCAGCTTGTCATTCATGTCAATCTTCCTGTCCTTTCAAATGAAGAACATAAAAAGCCCAAGGAATATTGCAGAGTTGCATATATTCTCATGTATTGATCTCCTCTCTAACCAAATTTGGTCTGGTCTTGTCGCTGTGAGAATTCCGATTGTTTAGATGCCGAATCTCATTCTGTGAATGTGTGGGAGATGAAGAGAAAGCAGAGAGAATGAAAACAGACAGACTGATTAACCACGACATGCTGATTTTGGCTTCTGTTTTCAGCTGTTCTCTCTCTTTCTAAATGATAGCAGAAGATGTCTGCACTTGTTTAGCTAACTAAGCCATATGATATACAGCGTTTCAGCAGTTTGTTGTTTTGTTTTGTTTAAGTGTATGTGTGACAGAGAGAGTGTGCATTTCTTCGTTTGTCCTTTTTTTAGTTTCTTCTTCCTCCCTGGTCAGTTTCAACCACACAGTGTTATAATAACAGCGTTAAATATGAAGTGATCGTGAAATAGTCCAATTCTGCAGTGACTCATCATCCAGCTGTGGTTGCCGGGAACAAATTACCAAATTTCCCTACCCCAGGAGGGTGTACAGTACCCCTATGAGAAATCTCTCTGATCGTAGTACTCTCCACTGAGTAATGTCTTATTCATAAAGGTGCTTGTTTGCCTTCTTGCCCTAAAGACAGATTAGCAGGAAGTCAGAATTATGTTTTGAAGCATAAACTGTGTTTGACTCACTTCTATAGGAGATTCCCTCTATAAAACATTGATGTGAGTATGTGTGTGTGTGTGTGTGTGCGTGTGTGTTTACAGACATTTCCTGTTTATACCTGAATCAAATGAATGTAAATGTTTGGACCGGTTAGTTTGTCTAGGTGGGCCAAAAAGCGGTAAACAGATGCTGAAAAAGAGACACATATTTCAAAGTTTTATCCTCCAAAGTGAGCATTTTATTAAGCAAAAAAAAACATGCAAAACACAAGAGTACATGCTCAGAAACGCACACACTTCTGAATGAACTTTAGCTAAATGGTATTTCGCTGCCACCTACAGACCGTAAGTATTGGCTCTTCCAAAGCCAGTTCATTTTAGTTCTTTCAGATACTTGTGCAAAATGTCTTCAACATATTCTTTTATTTAGCACACATGTAATTTAATACAATTTTGTATGTTTTTTTTTTTTTTTACTTGTCTTCACTGGAGGAGCATAATTCATTGGCATATTACACTCAATAGTATAAAACTCTTATTTTGAAACCTCATTATGCGCACACACACACACACACACACTGAACTCAACCCTCTGACTGTGTGTTAGAGACACAAACTAGAATCAGATGGTGAAGTTAACCCCTCACGTCGCAAACTTGTGTGTATGTGTGTGTTTTCAAGAGTAATGTTTTGTTAGGTGTGTTTTGGTGTTTCAATCTGACATTAATTATTAGGTCGAAGTCTATGGTTGGGCTGGTGTGTGTCTGTGTGTGTCTAACTTCTTTAGAGTAATTTCAGCCCAAATGAATAACACAATACGTTGCACTTTCATGCAAATACAACACACTCAAATTACATTCGATGTATGCAAAACTCTAAATAGATTACGTTAGAGGTTAGATATTGTTTTTGTTTTGAAATTGAGTAAAATAAATGGTTTTGGATGAAACAGAATCCGATTTCTGCCTCAGTCTTAAACAGCTCTAAAGGTAATCGAGATAAAGTTGATAAATATGTTATTGCAATTTAATTAGCAATTCTAAGGAAAAATCTTGCATTTAAGTCGTATAAAGTTGCAATTACAAGACCTTGATTGCAGTAAAAATTCTAAAAGAATTAAATAAAACTTTGGAGGAAACAGGCATCAGAAAACAGTATTTGCATAATAAAATAATATTTTTTATTCGCTGAATTTACTGAATATTTAGCATTTTATACTGTAAATCCGGTGATAGGAGTAGGTGTGTGTGTTTGTTTGGATGTGGTTTTGGAGTCGTGTCACAGCGGCTATCTAATGGTCGGTGGTGACACTGCGGGGAATGTGGCCATTGTGTGTGTGCGTCTGTAAACACTGTCTGAACTAAATGATACCGTTAGCGTAACAATTCAATTACAGGGAAGAGAATGGGGGAATACACTGGTCTGTTCTGACTGTATTTATTTGTTCACTGTGTAAGAGAGAGAAGGAAAGCACAAGTGTGTTTGCATACTGCAGCAAAAGCAACATTACGCTGCGTTGATTATTTTACATACTGCATTGTTCTCATCCAACGGCAGAAAACACGTTGAAACCACAGCTGCTCCGGTCTGTTTTTATCAGATCAGATCAGGCTGGCCTTGTTCGAAACCGCTGGACCTGTTAAACAGACAGGACTTGGCACATTGTTTGTTTTTGAGTTAAAGGACTATGGCTGTGGTCCAAAGCATAGCAAGCTGCCCTGTTGTCTGCTGTCTACATATGCAGATGTGCTAAGCGAAATGTGACAAAAAAAAATGTATGAAATGCCTCAAAAACAGTTTAATTGTACTTGATTAATACTAACAGTCAATTCAAATAAGTATGATATTAGAATCCATCCTGCTTGGTGTTTTATTGACAACATTTATGAGCATCATGGGTGTGTTTGAATGGCTCTCTAGGTTTTGAAACACAAACTATATATTTGTTCCTTTATATATCATTGCTAAGGTAGAGTTTTCTGTGTTGGTATGGCTTAAGCTGCACTCACACAGCTGAGGGCGGCTCATTTTTAAAAGAGAAGATTCATGAGGATGTTCTTACATAAACTTCCCTGATGCAGGCCAGACCATTTACCTTTAAGAGAACATCCATCAGCTGTATTATCTAGCATTACCTTCAAGAGCATCTCATTAACTGTGCAGTTATCTCTCGGTCCGTGTAAACCGCCTACGCCTCACTCTATTCATTTCCCTACATTTCTTTATAATTCTTTTGCAAATATTTTGATCATCTTTCTGTTTTTGCATTAAAAATTGCCTCTTCATATTCTCTTTATTTAATATTCATCTGTTTTAGTCTTTCTCTGAAGACAGATCTTATTGGGTCCCAGTGTCATCCATTACAACCAAACACAACACAACTGATGCAACATTAGTAATGTTGAAAACAGTTGTGTGGCTTAATATTTTTGTGCTTTCTATAGTATTCCTTGATGAATAGTAAGCATTCAATAATATTTATTTATTCATCTTGAAGTCTACAGTATATGTCTGGCATATTAAATATTTGTCTTTTTTCCCCCCAAAGATGATACGTTTGTTTATTCCCTAATCAAATATTGATACTTCATTATTTTCTATATTTTATACAATTATTAAGTAATAACTTATTGTAATGGTTCCGTGTTATACAAAAAGCAGAGTATAAATAATGCACAGCATTGAAAATGATTGTTAAAAAGCGGGGTTGGTTTTTTTGCACACACTGATTTCCAGCTGGACTGGCAAGTGTGGACTGGGTTTCATCTCCATAAACTCCAGAGATTTGTCCTCCGTGCGGTGAATGAAACTGCTTTGATCAGGTATAAGGAGGCCATTTCCAGCCTGATTGATGAAATCAGTGCTGTACTCCCAGACGGTCTGCACCTCACTGCATTTCCCTCAGCCGCTCTGGATGTTCACCTACCACACATAAGCAATGCTTTTACAGAATAAGACCAGGCTCTGTGGTCCTAAACCACATCAGATCTAGGATCTGCCTCCAGCTTAGTGTATAATCCTGTTAATTAAGAAATAGAAGCTATTTCTTTGAGAAATGGACAATTAGTCCAAAACCGACCTTTTTTGTTGTTCTAGGAGAGTCCTAGTTTCTTTCAAGAGCCCTGACATTAACATTAGAGACCTGGATGGTGTTGTGACGTGATCAAACAATGGTCCACATACCATCAAGATTCTGCAATGTTGAGGTTGAGTAGCCATTCTTGACAGCACACGTTTTTGTTTGGTCTTTCTTGCTCAGAATAGTTTTGGGGATTTTTAATTGTTTTATTTTGTGGTTTGTCTTTAAAAGTTTTGTGCTTTTAATTCTAATGACCTGCTATGGTGGAAAGCTGTGACCTGTGACATTCTTATTGAGTGTATTTCTGACCTAGCGAATTATATGTTCGCCTACGTTATGTGTTCAAGAAAATTAACTGCCATCTGATTGTTTACACTCCTCTTTCCGCCTTTTCTCTAAATGTACTCTGCAGACTAAATGGATGACTGATGCCATTTTTCAGGACTTTCCTCTGGTTTCTGTCTTATTGCAAACTGATGGATTACAATATTTAATTTGTGTGTGTGTGTGTGTGTTTCTGTATTTTAAAAGGATAGCTCATCTAAAGTCCTGTCCTTATTCACTCATTTATGACTTGTATTAGGGAAAATGTGAAGACTTGCTTGTTGTCATTTATACTAAGTATATGTTATTATATACATATTCAATGGGGACTGGAAATGTCATTCAAAATGGACCCAAAAAACTATAAAGAAATTATAAAAATAGTTCATATGACTCATTAACTATATTAAGTTTTAAAGTAATGCAGTATCTTTGTGTAGGGATTGAATTCATTATACCCGAAAAGTCTTGTCATCCCCAATTCTTCTTGATACATTCCTGAAACAAAGTGATGTGTTTCATTATTTTGAGTCATTTCTGTTATATGATTCATGTATCCATTTCACAAAACTGGAATTAATGATTCATATGCGAATCAGATTGAATAGGATTTTCGAAGGCGTACTGACTCAATGTAATAGTGGTTTTGAGTTAATAGCTTATAATCCATGAATAAGGGCTTAAGTTTGATTGTTTTATTGTTTCATTGTTCATTTATGATACTTTTATCCATTCAATGTGATTGCATTAAAAATAAAACCAAGAACATTCCTTATATTTCACCATTGTCTTAAATTGAAGAAACATCACAAGTTTGGACCAACATGAGCGAGAATACTGTACATCATTAAAGAATTGTACATTTTTAGGTGGAGGATAATTTTAAGAAGGGAGAAACTGTGAATTTATAACTTTTATAACTTAATTTTATTGTAATTTTAATAGTAGTTTGAATGAGCTTGTTTTAGTGGAGTCCAGTCTTTCCTCACACACTGACATCATGTTTTTATATTCAGACCGTATTTTAGGCTGGTTGCAACCTCCTGACAGCGAGGGGTACAGTATTCTTAGGGTGCTCTGTTAAAGGCTTCAGGCATCAAACATACACACATCAACAATATTCCTCCAGTGGTGTGCCCACAACAACAGTGCCCCCTCCCCATAAAAGGCCCCGTCTCCCACTATCTTACCCCAGAGTCCCTGCTGCCCTGAGGGCCATAGAAGGGCTCCATTGTGTGGAGAGAGGCACCTGGTTTTGGTTAGTGCCAAACTAGAATACACACTCTCTCTAACACACACACAGCAGGGTCAGCTCCCTCTAGAGGCCCATCTGGACTTCATTTCCTGTCAGAGACAGCAAGCCATTACAGGCATGGCCTGGCAGATTCTTGTGATTGGATAAGAGACAAAGGGCGGGGCGAAACTGCACGGTCATTTCAATTATTGACTTATTGAGAGCTATTTTCTTTCGTTTTAGGAATTTTGTGCAATTTTGAGTGTTTACATCACACACACATTATAATTTCTTGAAAGTGAAACGGTCGGCTTCTGAAAGTAAAACTCCCATTCATTTTTTTTTTTTTTTATAGGGGAATAGATTTTGAACAAAATCTACAGTAAACTGCTGTACATTACACATGATTCTATAGACTGTAAACAATAGCTTCTTTCTTTACAGCCATTAGGCACACAGTTTTGTACCTTTTGTGTGTTTTCCAATTTCTTCAAAATCAAAAATTGGAACGTTTTGATTCACCTCATTGCTAGTTGGTTTGGCTCATAGCTTATAACTAATGAATATACAGTAACTTCTTTGAAAACTCTGCATGAGAAAAATACTTCTGGAACCAAGGCCCCGGAAAAAGTGAACAGCCTTTTTACCCTCGAATCTAAAATGGTCCATTTCCCCTCAGAGATATGTTAATCTTTAAGGCTAAAATGATTACCGCTCAGACCAGTGAAATCACTTGAATAATGCAGATTTCCTTTTTGTTTACATTGTTTACCAAACAGTTCAGTGAACTGAATTATGTTTAATGAATATCATGCTTAATGGCGACAGTGTGGTGATACGTCTGGAGCCTACTGTAACCCCTGTTTATCAGTAATTGCTCATTTTTATTGTAGCATGTAGTTACAATAGGGCTCCATTAGCTAATTGTGGTTAATAGTAGCAGTAATGCGTGGGCAGGCGCCTGCTCTCCTAATAATTGTTTCCTATGACTTATCAACCACACAGGCCTCTTCCAGAAGACAAGCCAAAAACTTGCACCGCACACTAACAGGTTTTTTTATATATATATACTACACTTTAGCAAAGCTACTGTAGCCGCTGTTTTATAGAAATACCACACCACATTTTATTGCTTAAACTTCTTGTTTTGGTTCATTTGGTTTTGGGTTTATTAAGGCAGGAAAAGCAAGTGACAGTATTTGATGTTTTTTTTTGAGGTTTACAATTTTATTTAACGCTATACAGGTACGCCAGCATGCTGAGCCTTTAAAACAAAGTACATTCAGTACATTTCTTAAGTCAAAAGTATTGGCACCTCAGTATCAAGTTAATATTAAAATAATGTTTTTTAACTTTTATAATGTATTGTTATAATGTAATTATATGTATATAATTGTATTGTGTCTTGACCCACAAGCTTTTTAAAATGTAAACATAGTAAGATATTTGACTTGTTGGTTATTGTACTTGAGTACTGCAGTAAAGAGAAAACCACTTAACTACTTATTTTTCCTTAGAACCAGGAAATGTTTTGTTTCTTAACAAAACTAGATCTCAGACTTTTTTAGATCTCATGCTTTGTATATGTACATTTTCAGCAACCAGGAACTTGATTTCCTGTGCCGCTACAACTAAAACCCATTTTACAGTGATCTCTTAGTTCTTAAGTGGTGTTGAAAGTTATTGGCATTTTGATTTCAATGCATAACTACAATCGGAGTAGGATCCAAGTTTTTTTGGAAGCCACATGTTACCAAACCCATGTTTTTGTGGCCAAGTTCTTCCTTCAGCCAAGATCTCATTTGGTTTTCAGATTTGTTTGCGTACTTCATGAATTGATTAATCTGAGAGCTTCTAATGTTAGGATTGGGTGGAGAGAGAAAATGGTTCTCTGAGGACCGAGAGTTTAGTTTTTCAAATTTCTTATACTCTGTCAAGGAAAGCCCCTGGACACTTTTAGGGGGAAACGTTTCAGATCACTACGTCAACAGCTGTAAATTTAAAATCTGTGCATTTTTCTCCTGTGTGTGTTCACATGCTTGTGCTTGTGTCTCAGCAGGTCATTTTACTAAACAGCCCAATTAGGTGAACGCGACCCTCATGCAGATGTCAGGTGCTATAAAGAACACAAACACAGACCGTTAGGGCCCTGGACGCAGAAGAAGAACTTTTAAAACACACCACACATGCTTAGACACACTAAGTATAAATATATACGGCATACTCATTCATTCAAGTGACAAATGTTCTACTAAATCTTTTAAAACACCTCCCAGCTTTTATACAAGCTAAACAAAATATCTGCCCTGTATTATCCCGTCTAATACTAATGTGAAAAATTCTGTTCAAGGCTCAACAATAAGAATCCCACTGGCCCAAGGTCAATGTGAAAGAGTTTGGGTTTATTTAGCAGAACTGCCTAAATAGTTCACCCAAAAATGAAATTTATGTCATCATTTACTCACCCTCAGGAAGTCCCAAACCTGTTTGTATTTCTTTGTTATGCTGAACACAAAGTAAGATAATGTGAAGAAAGTGTGTAACCAGGCTTTTTTGGTCACCATTGACTTCCATAGTAGGAAAAAAATACTATGGACATCAATGGTGACCCAAAACAGCCTGGTTACACACTTTTGGAACTACTTGAGGGTGAGTAAATGATGACAGAATTTTCATTTTTGAGTGAACTGTTCTTTTAACGAGTCTCCACTACATGTACATTCAATACATTTTTATTATTTATTATATATATATACAATTTACCAGCCAGACCATGTAACATTTGGATTGTTATACAGTAGTCAACACTTAAAGTGGATCACATAAGTTTATCAAAATTGTCCTAATACAAGAATGCACTTTGGTTTTAGGTTTTAGGACCTAAACTTTTCTTGTGATCCACTTTAAATGTTGACTGCTGTATAACTGTGATATTTGGTTCTGAATTTAGTTTGGTTGTATCTGTATAAGTAGAAATCTGAACTACAAAAGTTGATTGTTGTATTTTTCCTTCTTCCTCTGGTTGTGTCCTAGCTTGCCTTGACTACCAAGCGAGGAAGTCAAAAAACAGATTGGTGCATGACAGCCCTTGCACATTTCATCCTTTCTAGCACAAAGTCATACTGGGAGAATGCGTTGGAGCATCCTTTCATGTAGTTTGTGAGGTCAGATGATGTTACGATAAATTACCAATCAAAGATGTTGTAGAATTTCTCTTAATACCATGATGCAGTGACAACATCATAAAAGAATTCTCTATTTCATGCTCTCTTTCTCTGTACCC
Source organism: Enteromius viviparus (assembly GCA_032353835.1). Lineage (NCBI taxonomy): Eukaryota > Metazoa > Chordata > Actinopteri > Cypriniformes > Cyprinidae > Enteromius > Enteromius viviparus. The sequence goes on along the minus strand of JAUCNO010000386.1, from coordinate 7,875,517 downwards.
CCCCCCCCCTCCATCTCTGTCTCTCATCTTTCTTTCACTAGTAAATGAAATGGAAAAGAAGACGCCTAAGCTCTGGTTCGCAAATATTTGGGCTAAGGGTTTCGCATGGTTTCGATTTCACAATGTCAAAGGATAAAAATGTGTTTTGTGGTAGAGGCTGGTGTGAGTCACGTGCCTTTAAGGGAGTTTGTCTTGTTTCTCTTGATACACGCTCATTGTCAGAGATAGATCTGGGCTTTGATTTAGAAACAAGAACAAGACTAGAAGTGGCGCGCTCCTTAACAGAATTACTGATTGCAATGTTGACAAGGTGCTCTGCCATTTTGCACATTCTCCATTTACGTGATGATTTATGTATATGTATATATACATATCTATATATATATGTATATATGTATATATGTTGGTGATGTGCATCTGTGCATCTGAGCAAATCTTTTAACCACATAATAAAATTTGCCACCACACTATTATCAAATAATTTGATGGTTGGCTTACCAAGCCAGAATTGAATTGTTTGTTATTAATGTCCTTTTCCTAAAAGAAAGTTTTAGATTCACAATGCTTCCCCTCTTAGAGCTGTTTCTTTTTTAATGCATATCCTCTCGTTCATGTATTGATGCATCACAGGTGTGACTCTAGCCGATTCCAGTCAATGTCCTCCCTGCATGTCCAGGCCTGATTTAGAATGATTATGTCCAATAGAGAAAGAGTGAGTCCCTCACATTCTGGCGGTCTGGCTGGGAGGTTACATGGTGTACAGATCTGAATTAGCCCACTGGGGTTTGACTTCCTTAGCATCTTTGAGTTCCCCCAGAAAACAGTCCAAAACTTCTCAAAGACATGGGATTTTAAAAAAGGACATTTTAAATATGTGAATCTAATCTGATCAGAGATACTGATTCTGTATGCATTGACGAATCTCATCCGCTAAAGCAGGTAACGGTGTGGATTTACATTTAAGTGTGAGAGAGTAACCTACAACACACTCCATTTATTCTCTTCTAACTGATAATGATTACCTCGTAAGATGATTCAGGTGGGCCGCTCATGTTCAGAGGGAAGGATGCGGGGGCCTAGTGGGCTAAGATGCCGTGTTTCAGTGCCTTGGAATGTATTGTTTGGTTGTCATTGTACTCCCAGGCTCAAAGGGAGGATTTCGTATTTTTCAGATATGAGATTCTGAAGCAAGGCCAGTTCAGCTCTCTCCTGAGAGAGAAACCGTGTTTGTGTTGGGCAGAACAGCTCTGCTGAGCTCAATAGGGACGCATTTTCATTGCAATAAAATCCATCCTCAAGGTTATACGATTTTGCAGTATTCTAATACACACAAGCACGCAGTCTTTCTCAGACACACACAAATACACGCTGATGTGTATCTCAACAGTCTGTCCTGACATAAACTGAGCAGCCTTTCCAGTGAGCAGAGTTGAATTTGTTCTGATATCACCTCCTGTAGACAGATGGCATAACAGAGATATCAGTTGTGGAAACTTTTCAGGGTCATCTGCACTTCACAGGTTCCCTATGTAGGGCAACTTCAAATGGCTTGCAACTACTGAATGCAGGTTATGGGATTGATAGCATAATACACTTACTGTACATTAAAATAATTATATTTAAAATAAATATACATACGTATATTATAACTGGATGACACTTAACTCATAATGCATTATAGTTACTCATAATGTCCAATTTAATGCAATTATATATTTTTGTAATAAGTATAACCAAATTTAAAATGTATAATGTAACAATGAATTTACAAGTGTTAACAATGTAATTAAAACAACTTTTATAATGCATTATACTGTACATAATGGCTGTTACTATTAATTGTGTTTTTGCCACTCGCATTTTCAAAACCGTAACAGATGCGAATGACGATGACGCAATGACGGGGCATGGAATGTTGGGAGATGTCGTTTTCACAAATCATGTTCACAGATAAATAACTCATTGCTATCTGTTTAATCACCTAACCACCTGTACATGACTTAGGACTGGGCGATATATATCGAACAATATATTGTGTGCTGGTTCTTTGAATAGCAGTAAATTTCGACCAGCTTTACTGACGAGATGCACATAATAAATATTATTTGCACAATGAATAATAAAATATTTTTGCTTTGCCGTCGATTAAAGCACATGTGAGATTGGAGTCTGTGTCCAGTTTAAGGCCGATATTTGTTCTTGTTTATTTCGCTGACTGTTCCAAAATGTTCTTGCCTCAGTTTGTGTACTTCTACATTTTTTGGAATTGTTGAGAGTTTAATCATGATCTATAATATAAAAAGGCACAATAAATAACTACCACTCCATGTGTGTTGCCGTAGTATTCATAGGCGGAAACGAGGCGAGGATAGCATGGATATTGCGTCATTGATAGTCGACAATGAACAGGGACGGTTCATTATAAAATCTGGAATTTCTAAATCCTACAGAACTTTTGAGATAACGTAAGCACACAACTGCTTGAAAATATAACCCTGTGCAAGTGGTTTTGGATATTTTGTTTCAAAAATCTTACATATTGTGCCTTTAATGGTTGGACAAAAAAGATTTAATAGAACCACACTTTTTTGGTTTCATAGGCATCAATCTACAAATGGTGTACCTAAACTTACTGTTTCATATTAAGCTGTTATATGAAAAAATACTTCAGCTGTAAAATATATTTTTTGTGTATCTCGTCCACAAATTTGCTCCGTAAACGAATTAGGTATTAGTTCATGGTCAGAACGAATAATTGCTCCCTTCAGACCTGATTTTATAAAGAATTTAGCATACGCAGAAGTGGAAAAGACCGCGGTGGAGGTCTTTGACATAATGATTGATTATGTCATGGAAATAACTATAGCAGGACTTTGTAATTCCTGCTGGATAAATGTCACAGCTGTAGTTTGATAGATGCGATGCTACATTTTTAATAGTCATAATAGTGTTGATGAATGTCTTGTCTCTGCTCTGCAGGCCTTGGGGGATTCGGACCTGGCAGAGGTTCTGAAACAACTTCTTCCCCTCATAAAGTCCAGTGAGTCTGGAACAGGTTCTGACTCTAGTGAGCTGAGTGTGGATGATCTTCTGGTGCTGCTGGTCTATGTGTACTCTTTGGCCAAGGAAGCATGCCCAGGTGCTGATGAGGATAAATGCGTTGAGAAGGTGGAAAATGAGTTGATTGGCGCACTGACACTCCGACTTACCCGACAGACTTCATTAAGCCCTCTTCTGCAGGAGATCACAGGTAAGTGGTGGAATGCTACAGTAGTTCAACGTGATCCCAGGAGCTTTAGAATAAAGCAGTGATATGTATAGGCAACTCTAAGTCAGTCATTTGTGGGTTGGTGGGAAGGGTTGATTACTAATGATATACTGTCATATTATTGTCACTGAGTTTCCACATCACTAAGTGACTTTTTATGAAGCTGTCAAGCCCAATCTCAGTGTAGTGCCGAAACATTTCAACAACATTAAAACAACCACCAGCACAACCACTACACAGCTGCTCTGACCCCTACACTTCACAGATACATACATCAGTGGAACAAGAACAGCACTGCTCGTCTGGAATGGGACTCTGTCAAACCAGTGCCATTCCCACAAACCGCTATAAGTTGAAATCACTGTATGTCTCATGACACACACATACATAAACATGGATAGTACATTTGGACATGATGTCTTAAAATCCTCCCTCTGTAGGCAGCTCAGTAGGTTTTGGAACAGAACATATCAGGTTGTTGTCCAACATGTACTGTACTGCATTTTTACTTGGAGGGAGAGTGACAGAAAAGATGAATGAGAACTGGGTCAAAGAGAAGTCAGGATTATATGAAATGGATGGAGATGGTTAAGTGATCAACTTAAGATGAATGGAGGGAAACACCTCTGCGTTTTGTCTCCTTTTGTCCTCAGGAATACGCTCTCACCACCCTCACACTCCATCAGTCACACACACAGGCTAACACACTGCTCGTTTTTGAGGGTGGAATCCTCTTCCAAAGTAAAAGATTCATATATTTGATTTAAACGTTTTTCCTCAAACGTTCCCCTTTCCCTTTTTTTAAATGCTCTCGTTCTCGGTTTGGTGACAGCTGATGGAAGCCATCTGAATCTGTGGCCCATATGAGAGCCTGTAAACCTGATTCAGCCTGATTTGTGACGGCAGGAATGAACTCTGTACACTCGCTGCACTTTAAACCAATTCAGTCCCGAGGCTTTAGTTTCTTAGTAATTTTTGCTTGCTGTCTACATAATGTTGTGTATTCAAGGTTACATGGAGGTTTCTTAAAAGAGTGTGTGTGCCGTGAATCTTTTGAAACATGACTACAAGTTCAACTTTTCCATCCTTGAGGGCTCTGCTCTGTTTTTGTGTAAGTGTGTGTATATAAGGTTGTTTTACTCCTGCGATGATTTGATGTTGTACTAAAGTCAAATTCAAAGTGCCTATTAGGCTGGAGGACACACCCTGAGAGAGTCGCCATCAGTGCGGCCTTCGAAAGCATGTAATAGATGCTTTGCTGCAGTGGTCAGACTGCCGTGTGGTCCTCCAACTTTACTGTATCGTTTTAAATCTGTGTGTGTGTGTGTGTGTGTGTGTTTCAGTGTGGTTGGAATCAGGGTTTTTAAGTTTTATGAATGTTTCCGTACCTGTGGGGTTCAGAGAGGAACAAGCTGGCATCATGCGGCATTGCGATTGTTGGAAAATATGTTGTGACTTGAGTATACATGAGCTGAAAGGTATATTAAGAAATAAAGACATGGTACTAGTAGTGCTGTCAAATGATTCATCGTAATTAAACTTATCCAAAATAAATGTTTTAGTTTACATAATATATATGCGTGTATTGTGCAAATATATTATGTGTATACTTTATAAATATGGACATAGAGTATTTTTTTTATATATATATATTCATATTATGTGTATCATATAACATATTTCATCTATACAACATTGCAGCCATTTGCTAAAATCATTTAAGTTAATTTTCTTCCTCCTCAATGTACACTCAGCACCCCATATTGACAGAAAAACAGCAGATTTATTAAAGAAAGATTATTCAGACCCTTTGTTGTGATACACAGGTGCTGTCCATTTCTTCTGATCATCTTTGAGATGGTTCTACACCTTCATTTGAGTCCAGCTGTGTTTGATTATTGGTCTTGATTAGGAAAGCCACACACCTGTCTATATAAGACTTTACAGCTTACAATGCATGTCGGAGCAAATGAGAATCATGAGGTCAGAGGAACTGCCTGAAGAGCTCAGAGATAGATTGGTGGCAAGGCACAGATCTGGCCAAGATTACAAAAAAAATTTCTGCTGCACTTAAGGTTCCTAAAAGACTCCATTATCCTTAAATGGAAGACATTTGGGACAAGCAGAACCCTTTCTAGAGCTGGCTGTCCGGGCAAACTGAGCTATAGGGGGAGAAGAGCCTTGGTGAGCGAGGTAAAGAAGAACCCAATGATCACTGTGGCTGAGCTCCACAGGTGCAGTCGGGAGATGGTAGAAAGTTGTAAAAAGTCAACCATCAGTGCAGCCCTCCACCAGTCGGGGCTTTATGGCAGAGTGGCCCGATGGAAGCCTCTCCTCAGTGAAACACATGAAAGCCTGCATGGAGTTTGCTAAAAAACACCTGAAGGACTCCAAGAGGGTGAGAAATAAGATGGTTTGATGTAGGGATGGCGAAAACTAAAAAATTTCTTGACCGACCACCGAGCCTCATTAGCCGGTTGAAACCGGCTAACCGATTAGTTTAAAATGTGGTACGTTATTTGAAATTACAGCCATTTCGAGCTGCGCCTGCAATTTCACAACTCTGTCGCATCTCTCTGCCTCCCGCGCACACACACACACACACACACTGCCACACGCTTCATCCTGTCGTCTGCCCTGGCTCTAACCTTGAGTGTTTTAGCCTGTTGCCTTTACTTTTCGAAACCATGTGAGCGCACAAACCCAAACGCTGTGACCTCGTGACAAATGTTTTTATTGGTTTATTAAGTACAAACAGGCGAGTTATGAAAAATTGAGTGTGAGGGATAATTTGTTCACTTAACACAAAAAGATGAGGAATGAGATGGCTAACTGTAGTAGCGTATAGTCCACTGTCTATAATAGCCTAATTTAGATATCACTTTTTTTTTTTAACCGACTACCGACAACTTTGACCGGTTAACGTTGATATGGTCAAACGGTCATCGGTTAACATCCCTAGTCTAGTGTTTAATGTCAGTTGTTAATGTTACATGTTGTGTTGTGGACCTCCGCATTGCTCTTTGCACTATCCTTTATGTTCTGGTTTGTTTTAATAAATGTTCACGGTTATTATTCAGTCCTGCCTCCGAGTCCTGCCCGGAAGCGAGAGCCGAGTTTCACGAGCCTGCATTCGTGACAGAACAACTGACCAAACAAGAAAGATGGCGTTCGCTCCCGTGGATGCACTCATCTTTGCGGACATCTGTTCGCATTTACAATCCATCCGCGTATGTGAGGGCAGATACATCAAAGAAGCTGCATAAGGCTCTCATGGTTCCCAGCCAAGTTCTAACAGGTCCTAACCCCGTAACACGATACAAGGGGTCGTGTTCAGCTCAGTCGGTCAAGGCAGCACAGCCTGAGAAGCTGCAAAAGGCCCTCACGATATCTAACCAGTCAATAACGGGTCTTGCTCCTGTAGGACGGTATGAGGGTCCGTGTCGAGTCCAGTCTGTCTCGGTTACGCAGCCTGAGAAGCTGCAGAAGACCATTATTGTTCCCAGTCAAGTTTTAACGGGTCCTAGCCCCGTAGCATGGTATGAGGGGCCGTGTATTGTCCGGTCAGTCCTGGTTCCCCAGCCAGTCGAGTTATCCGAGGCCTGTGACCCTGACACAGGGTGTCCGGATCCGCCAGACCCGGTCTGTGATCCGGAACCAGAGTGGCCGGATCCCCCAGACCCGGTCTGTGATCCGGATCCACGGTGGCTGGATCTGCCAGACCTGGTCTGTGATCCGGAACCATGGTGGCTGGATCCTGCAGGCCCAGTCTGTGATCCGGATCCATGGTGGCCCGAGCCCCTGGTGCCTGTGTGTGGCTCAGAGATTCCATTCGGTCTGTCAGTGACTGCACAAGCTCTGGAGATGTCGGTTCCGGTTGTAAGATCTCCAGAGAGTGGCTGCACAACCCATTGAGGTCTCCGAGCCGCTGTCCGGTCAGGTTGAAAGGGTCTTACCACAGTCAGTTCGGTCTAGTAGGGCACTTTTATCCCACTCCCTTCTCATGAATTCTCTTCACCTCCCCATAGGGGGGGGGGCTATGTAACGCCGTAGGCGTGTTCTGTGTTTGTTTATCTGTCCATATGCTCTGTGTTTGTTTTCATGCTGTTGCCACATGTGTTCTGATTGTTTTTAACCCCGCCCTTGTCATTAGTGTTTGATTCTCTTCCAGCTGTCTTTCACAGGTGTCCCGTGTTCAATGTTGATTAGTCTGTGTACTTAAATCACTCCCTGTCTCAAGTTAAAATATTGATTGTTAATATTTCCCTGACGTGTATAGGTTCTTATCGTTTTGCTTTGTTCAGTTTGTTTCTTTATGTTAAATAAATGTCTTCATCATTATATTCCTGCCTCCGAGTTCCGTGTTCACTGAAGGAGCTATCAATTAACGCTTCACCACAGCACTGAGTCGTTACAGGAACAAAAAAGGATCTTCTATAGCATTGTTGAAGCACCATTATTTTTAAGAGAGTGTTAATGAAAGTTACGCCTATAATTAGCTCAAAGCATCATAGGGAGCAGGAAAAAGGTCGATAAACCTTGCCATGATCATCGGTTTGAGGTGTAAACAACTGCATATTATTTTCTTGCGCGTGCTTTCCCCTGGATATGAACAATGTTGATAATGTCAAATACGTTAAAGCATGCGTATGTGTTGGGATAGTCTCTAAAATGGTGGAAGATGCAAATCAGGAGAGAAGAATGATTGAGTTAGTTATGTTATTTGGTAACACTTTATAATAACTACACTCCTTCATTAGTAAGGAGTTTATAAATACAGCTATAAATGCCTTATAATCATATCTAAATGTACAAAGGAAATGTCAAGGCTCAGTTATCTTCCTAACTGAAAAAATACACAGAGCGATACAGAACTATTAATTTCAAGATGCAAAAAAATATGAAACTTTGATCCCTTAATTTTTTTCTATGAAATTGAAGGCATTTATAGATGCACTTGTAAACTTTTTACTAATGCATAATAATGTTGGAACAATGGTTTATAAAGGATGAAATAAATGCTTACTAATGCTTAACTAATCATTCATAGTGTTTAGCTATTATAAAGTGTTACCAATTTTTGTTAAGTATATATGATTTAACCTACTAGCGTGTTACTCATTTCATTATAATTCGTAATCTAATTAGGCCCTGTAACACAGTAATAACCCTATTGGTCACCCTATTTAGGACTCATACTATATTTGGTGTAATTAAAAAAAGTAATACAATGCGTACTGTGCTGACAGCATTTGTATATGTGTATATTTCAGTCTTAACTTTCGGTGAGAAGGAGATGCTTTGTGTCTCGCCACCTAAGTGTTCCTGCAAAGAGGGGAGTGGCACCAAACTCTGTGACTCCGCCCCTTGTGATGCCACTGTAACTATAGACACCTCTAGAGACTCCCTGACAATAAAAACATCAATCAAACCACATGATCTGAGACCGGCTTACTCTGACAAATATCAAGCCCTGGAATATGAACATCAGCCTGATGACAAGTTAGAAAAGTTGCAGACGTTCTACTCCGACAAAGGGGCTTCTCCCAGAACGGGACAGTGCTTTAAGGATCTATTACTGGCCATTGAAGAGAAAACCTTCAATGGTCGCCACCTCAGCGCCATGGAAAGCACGACACAAACCTCCCCTTTACCTCGGCTACGTCACACTGGAACGCTGAGGGAAGCCACTCCTAGAAAAGTCACTTGGGTTGGTCTTACACGCCACACAACGCCTGACACAGGCTCCTCGCCTTTCTTAGTAAATGGCTCCAAACCGCCATTGTTTCCATCTCAGAGACAACAAGCTCTCGTCATTAAAAACCTGAGACATGCAAAGGAGAAGAGGAACACAGGAACGGGAGGGGGAGGAGGAGGGATCGGTATCGGTATCCCCAGTAATACAGCAAAAAGAAACTCTGTTCAGTTGCGAACCGCTATACAGCGCAGAGTCACGAACCTCAACTTACCAATGCTTCCGGCCGCTTTACAAAACAAATCTGACAAAAAGACAGAAATACTCAGAATGGATTTCGGGTGACATTTGAGGATCTGAGGCCTTCCCAAATGGGATATGCTGTGTTCGATACAAGTTGGGTTCAGTCAACAGTATTTGTGGCATAATGCTTATTACCACCAAACAAATCACTTTAGTTTACCCCTCGTTTAAGGCTAGACATCATAGTCTAAAATAGTGGAAAGCTAGCATTTAATGTGCAGTCCAGAATACAGTGTTTATAATACTATACTCTGTTTGCATCTGTAGACTTCAATGGCAATACATATCTTTATGTTGTGTTTACATTTTATTTATTATTCACAAATCACTACAACATAGTAAAAAAATAAATAAAATACAAATAATACAGTATATAATACAAAATAAGACAATATAAAACAAAGCAATACCCTATTCACTTACACTTAATCATGGCTGTGTTTAAAGGCTGTTTATAATATATTTAACATAATAAATATTTTAGTTAATAGTTATTTAATAAATAGTTAATAAATAATATTAATTCATTTATTGTACATTTATGTTAGCTCAAATTAACATTAACCAAGACTAATAAATGCTTTAGAAATAGTGTTCATTCTTGGTTTATGTTAATTGATGTGGTTAACTAATGTTAACTAATAAAACTTACTGTAAAAAAAAATCTGTACACCAAACAGCTTTTCAGTTTTATTCCTGTCTATATGCTGAGGGTTTTATCAGAGAAGTTTGTTCACACATCATTGCCTGGTTTATATTAAAAATACCTAAAAACATGGCTTTGCAATGATTTGTGATTTATGATAAAAAAAACATATCCAAATATCTCTGTATAAAAACACTAAAATATCAACAAAACCTAACAAGTATTTCAAACATCAATTTTCAACATTCCGATTTCTATTTGACAAAATTTAAAATTTGTGCATAGTTTAAACAACATTTCATAACAATTTATTCTCAAGTATTTGGTCATTTCTGTCAGTTTAAATCTTGACCTAATTCAGCTGTAATGCTTGGTCCTAAATTTATTTCCATTTCAAGTGCCTTGCTCTAATTTATTTGTGGTAATCAGCATTATGCCAGTTACTGATATTATGCAATATCCGCTTCAGGAAGAAGAACGAGATATATAATATGTTATTTTATTAAAATCAACATCTCTTGATCACATTACCTCCCCTCTTGCCCTCCATCCTCTTTTCCCCCTAATCCCTTGGTCCCAGGACAATTTGACTACTCTTGAGTTTCTTAATTGTCTGGTTGGGATTTGACTGATACCTATTGTAGGTCTTAAGCTGCTATCATGTTTCTCGCTTTATGAATGAATGCATCTCAATGGCATCACTCAACTATGCCAGTCGGTGCCAAAGGATGAGGATCCATAAGCCAGCTTGGGAGGAATATGGCTAATATGATTAAAGTATTATATTGGCTTTTTGCTTGATGCTTACAGTACAATAAATTAGGAAACTATTATTCACGAATGTGGCAATGTAATTTTGGTACGACTTTGTTTTTGTTTCATTTTTTTAGTTTTTACAACTTATCTTACAAATAAATTGACAGGATACACAATACTGGAGTGCTCGTCTAATTGTAGACACCTAATTAGGCTAATTTAAGGGTGCGCGTGTTTTGTAACGTGTATGTTAAATGAGCAACTGTGTTGTGGCTGCTCCCCGATGGCCAGAAGGGTTTTGAATAATGAACATGTAAAGGAATCTTTCCCTCTTTTCAGCTGGTGAGGAGCTCATGAATTATGAACACATTGTTTTGGTACACGATATGGTGCCGAGGGGGCTTGGCCTTTGTGTGTGCGTGTATAGATATGTGTGCTGGAGAGAGATTGATCCGAAGTGAGTGTGGCATGTCTGCACCTCAACTCAGACTTGTAACCACATAGTTCCCAAAGAGCCAAGTCAGACACTTAAATATTCTGTGATTATATAATCCAGCTTTTATCAACAATTCATATAAATGTTTTTGCACTAGGTAACAATATAACCCAACCAAGAGGCATCTTCATGATTCATTTGAAATAATATGTAATACATATCCCAATATGTCAACATAAATGTCACTTGGTTAAATATTTTGCAATATACATTAACATTTAAAGTAAATGTATATTGCTAAATATTCAACCAAGACATCTACAGTATATTCTATATTTTAACAACAGACGTATTGATTTAAATGAATGATGAAAATGACATCCATATGAACAATTTATGCAATGCAGTAACTTTCATTTTAGTATACATGTCCAAGTATGCGAACATGCCTAGCAATACATCAAGCAGTGGTCTGACCTCAAATAGAACAATGACCTAATGTCTGGACATTACCAGGGTGCAACCATTACCTCCAAGACAATCCCATCTGTCTCTACTTTAATTAAACACACCATAGAGAAAAAAGAGCTAATATGTACAACCTCTGTGACTTAACTAGAAGGAAACTACAGGGGTATCTTACTGTACCGAGCAACCCAGTGATGAAGAGGCACATCACCTCAGTTCCGTGGGAAGATAACGTCAATGTATTAAACCCTTCAGACAGCCAGGAACAGAACATAGACCCATAGTCTGCTTTTCTTGCTCTGTATTCTTATTCCAAGGAGATAGATGCATTTGCAGTTAATTAATTTGGCATAAGATTTTATCCAAAGCATATATATATATATATATATATATATACTGTATATATATTATATATATAATTGTTTGCTCTTTCTGGGAATTAAACCAGGACCTTGCCGTTGCATGTTCTACGGTTTGCGCTTTAGGAATGTTAAAAACAATTTATCCAGTGGCTTGTGTCTGAGAGAGACCAGGCACCTGTGAAGCCCAGTCTTGCCTGAAACATGCCCAAACTTGCCTAACAACAAACATCAGAAATGATTTGTCAAACTGGGACATTATATATTGAACGTGTGCTAGTTTTTCCGATAGTTTGTAATTACTGGTCTTACTATCGAGTTCTATAATACATATTTTCTATAAATATAATTAGAAATAATTATAAGAATAATTTTATTCACTGTATTCCCATGGCTTTTCAGGACTGCATATCAAGAAAGAAAAAAAATTGTGTGAAACTAAATGTATAATCGAGAATTAAACATTTTTTTATTAATTTGATGAGTAACTGTCAAACATCATAGCTTGTTTAGCTAACACTGCAGCATGAGAATTTTAAGAGCCTCAGTGAACTCAAGGGTCGCGTGGCATTTAAGCAGTACCTGGAGTTTATCGTCACTGATGTACACACTGTTAATCCTGGTTTGAATAAAACATGAGTGCCGGGGCCTCGGGGTCAAGCAGAAGTGCCACCACAGGGCTAACAGTAACTCAGGTAAAACTTAGAAAAACTACTGCATTAGCGCACGAGGCGGGAAACACGTCTTCAAGTTCAAAGATTTCTATGTAACTCGAGGTGCGTCAGAGGCTGGGCTGTCAGCACCTCTCCCTGACTCGCGTTTCCCAGGAAATAACGGCTATACACTGGCCTTCTCCGGTTTCTAATGACGGGCATGCATTATTGAGCGCGCTCTCCCGGTCCCGCTCGAGGCACAGGGTCATCCACGCACAAAACGGACTGCGCTCCAAGAACATTACACTGACGCTGTCGTTGTTTAATTCATGCAATCTCCGATTAACTGTCAGTTTAGGACCAGGACTATCCTGACTGTAACAACACTGCATCACGGGTGTTAAAGCAATTCAATAATACATAAACATGAGTTAAATTACACCATAATAATAACTGCCACTCTGGACTGCTTTTGCTGCTGTTGTAACAAGTATAGATCTATCTATCTATATTGTATCATAATTTCCAAGATATTTAGATAGAGGTTACCATTTCAAATGGTATCAAAGAGATACCATTTCACCAGTAATCTGCCAAAACAAAAATCTTTCATTTGAAACATTAAAAAGGTGTAATGCTCAGTATAAAGGAAACGGAGAACGAAGGCAAGTATAAACAAATAGATTTATTTAAAGGCAGGAAAAGTTCATTGGATCAGTAGTTCGTTCTTGACTGGGCAGCACGGTGAGTGAAGAGACGTCATGCAGTCAATGAGGTAAGTTGTAGCGAACTCCTGATAGACGTTTTTTGCTCTCTGAAGTGTGTTGTAAACTCATAACGATGTTACGATGTTTCTTTCTACAGGTACTGACGGAGTAGAGCTAAGCGTGGATGAGCTCCCCGTAGTCTGGGGAAACAGGTAAGTGACACAGGTGAGTTAAAACAGGTAATTGAATGGGTTTTCTCAAATGAAAATACGAGGAAGTGCTGGTTGAGTAAACTGGTAGCTCCGTGGTGAGACTTGACCCGGTAAGTAAAACTCCAAACTCCGTTAGCAAGTATCCTTGTAAAGACAGCGAGCAATGAGAAGATCTCCAAACACACAGGCAGGTGAGTCAACAAACTTGAATTCAACAAAGAGCAGTAA